>JAIEZT010001368.1:32079895-32144772 GCA_019594935.1 Periophthalmus modestus
ATCAAAACACCTGGTGACATGCATGAGCTATGTTTAGAGTAACTTGTCTTTAGAAGCCAAATTTTAACATAACTCTTGTCATTAGTTTGCCCTTTTTTGCAGAATCAGGGGTCAGAATCATCAAGTCAATAATCCAATAAGTCCAGAAATCACATGATCCGATTTTGACGTGCAAGTAAACACAGCCAATGTTACTCACTAAAAACACAAGTCTAGTTGGTACTCACCCGTCGCCTCCGCTCCTCCATGAGAACGCTCTGTCTGACCTTCTCCTCCTCCTGCCTCTTCTGCTCCTGCTCCTCTCTCTTCTTTCTCTCCTTCTCCTGATCGGCCCGAAGCGATGCCTCAAACTCCTCGTCCTGCCGCTTACGGATCTCCTGGGTGCTGATTCCTCTGTTCTCTGTTTTATTGAATAATTGATAAATAGAATAAATAGAATAAATGATTTAGTAATCTGTTGAGTCATCACTAAGTACAGTTGTCCCTTTGTACGACTAAAGTGGAGCTACACCACCAGCTAAATTATGACCAAAACCAGCAGAGGACAAAAGACTGAATAGGATCTAAACTTGGAACAGAAACAGAAAATTATAATATTGTAAACTGTTATTTTCTACATTGTGAGCATTCTATTGATTCACTACAATGAGTTTACAACATAGACTGTATAAAGAGTGTGACGTCACTCGCAGCGTTCGGCTCCAGTCAAATGAAGCTCATTCAGGCTAGCAGTTAAAGGAGCCAATTTGGAGCCGAGTGCTATCTTTGGAATTTTGACCGAAAGTATCATAGCAATCGAAGAGCCAATCCAGAGTGAGGCTGTTGAAGGGGAAAGCTGATTATAAAACAATAACATGTTTTCTAATTAGATGCAGACTTATTTTGACCTCAAGAGCAGCTTATACAATATATCTGTACTGGGGCATGACACATTTGGGTTAATACATCGTGTACCGGCCCTTTAAGAACTTTAATGCCTAAATAATAGATCCTGGTTTTGAAAAGCATGGACTAAAACAGTGGTCATATGCCTGGGACTAAAGGCCAAAAAACAAGAACTAAACCAGCTCTCAATGGGGAGTAAATGAGGACTAAACCTCTTATTACAGGGATCTGCAAGATGTTTGCCTTCAGGTGTCACTGTGAAAAATTCACATGATATTGAACTTTTTTCCTTCATTTATTATAAATAGTAATACTGCTGCTTTCATATTGCAGTATCAAAAACTGCAGTTTTTGATACTGCAAGCGGGACTGTAGGACGCCAAACGGCAATGCACAAACACATGAGGCACGGCGCTCCAGCACGGTGCTCAGTTCTAATGCATGAACACGTAAACCTGGGGAACGCACAAGTGAGCGGGAAGAGGTTGAGTGCTGACAGAGTTGCTACAGAAGCAGCTGTCAATCACCTCTGCTCTGAGCGCCGGGAGCGAGCGCACGACAGTTATGAGTCAACGAGCACAGAAGGACAGATTTTTTTTTTCCTGACAATTTTGCAGCTCCTGCCCCTCAAAATTCTGGCCCCTGCTTTACTAAATAGTAAAAGCCAGGAAAATAAGTTATTTTAAGTTTAAATAAATCAGCACTTAAGCACCTTCTGAGTAATACTAGCCCTTGTAATACTAGAACCACAATACTAGTGTCACTGTCACTCGTATCACAATATAGAATTTCAAACAGCATTTTGATAGTAACAAAAATGCTTTTTGATACCACAGTGATAATTGAAACCCATTTATATAGAATAAAGAATAATCTTTTTAGATAAAATAAAAGTTTCTTTAAAGTTGCTTTTCTGGTTTACAGATCTGCTCAATGGAAAGGCAAGACATTATTGTATCAATGAAAACACCTATAGATCAATTAATGCTAAATAAGTTCAATGCCATACTGTGGAACATTAGTGGCACGGCAATAACATTTCCATGGAGACAAGCAAACCCACCACCAAGTTACATAGAGCACCTTTAGTGAAGCTTTTAACCATGTTGTGCTTGAGATCCGTCAGTTTACTCAAAGCTGTAATTCGATTGATCCATGGATGTTGAGAGATGGATCAAAATTAAATGTCATTTGTGAAACCATATAACCAATGAGCTATGGTGTATTAGCCCTGTCCAGTCTGAACGGCGTACCTTTCCAAGCGCTCAGACATGAGATATGTTGGTTGGCCTCCATGATGAAGGTGAGTTGGTTGATGAGGTCCTCGGGCTGGATCAGACCCTCCAGGCGGCCCCACCATCGTCATTTTTCCCATCCTTCAGCACAATCATGGCCAGGAACGGGTAGGTGTTCTCCCGCAGGGCCTGAGACGCTGAAACCAAACGCACATGATATCACTGATGTTACAACTATATTTATGATTAAAAGCAGTAGTGGTACTACAGTAAAGGTACAGTTACAAGTACTGCTGTCAGTGTGTGCTTTAGACCAGTCCTTTACACAATACTAGATAATTTAACCATTTAAAGCGGAAATATGTTCCACTTTCACCATCTGCTTTGTCTCTGAGCTTCAGTCAATCCATAGAGGGATTATCCTGCATAAGCTATAAATTAGTATCTATATTATCATTTATCAACATTTTCTTAAGCAATATATTGCACAATTTGTTATCAGGACAGACCAAACGATTTGTAATTGTAATTGTTATTAATCATTTGTATCAGCTCCTGATTAAAGGCATTTACTTTACTTGGTATTGTATTGTCTACTTCACATAAAGCTGATGTACTACTGAAACTGTTCCAAGGTTTACCTCTGTAGCCCTCGGGTTTGCTGGTCGAACATGCCCAGAAGAGCATTTGTGTGTTAATGAAGGTTATGACCTCTTCTGTGCATAACGTGGAACTGCAGAGTAAAACACAAAATAATCAAATAGTGAATCAGCATAAGGATTCAAGCTCATGTCACTACACAACTTCACAGAAACAAGAAATACAACTAAAATCAGTGTCAGGTACCGGCAAAACTCATCCGTGTCTTGGTGATCGTCTCCATGAAGGTAGACTAGCAGGTACCGAAGCTCCCGTTTGGCATCATTTAACGCCTAGATCAAAAAAAACAAAACAAAAAAAAAACAACCAAAAAGTAAAATAGGGCAATTGGAAATAGCCCTCAGACAAACACATAGAGTTTGTTATTTACATTTCACAAAAGGGAGAATTCCCTATCTGCATAACAAGCATCACAGACTAAATTATAAATTATAATTTTATAAGTCAGGTGGGAAGACAAAACCAGAAAAGTTAGTGCAAGACACAGAATACCAAAAAAGTTTCAAGGATATATGGCATAGACTGGTATCTACCACAGTAACACAGTAACATGCAGTGTAACAGTGACACATTTTATTGCAATTTTGTGACATCATAAATGAAGAAATCCAAGGTCACCGTGCCAGTGCACCTATTCAAACTAGAACTCCAATATCAAGTAGTGCACTGTTCTAGTCAATTTGCACCAATGTTATTAGTTTGTCTATCACGAGGTTCACAGAGAAATACTTTCACTTTCTTTTCTAAATTCCTTCTCTCAGATGAATCATAAAGTCTTGTGTTTCAGTCTCTGGACTCACCTGGCTGTATGTTCCCTGGTAAAACACAGGATGTGACCGGCCGTATTTCTCCTCAAAACTGTGAATAAAAGATACAACATCTCCAACAGGGTCTGTCACACGACCGCGGGGATCTGGCCTAATGAACCTCAGAGCAAACCTGGGGCAGGGCAACAAAATGATGATGATTAATGTGAAATAGTGTCGACTTTCGTCTGCTCAGTGGTCTACAGTACCTGAATATGTCCAGAAGTGTGTAATATGTAAATCTGAACGGTAGCATTATCAAATAGTAACTCCATCCTAGTAACCCCTGGAAAAAAACAAGCACATTTGCACATTAATAAACTCAACAAAAACTAAAGGCATGTTGATCTTGATTGGTCCATTTGGGAGGGTGTGTTCGGATACATCACTGGTTAACAAACACAGTAAGAGAGAGATTTGTATATTGTGAGCCTACCCTGGGTTGTGGCCTTGATACGATGTAACTATATATTCTATGGTCTGCTGTATTGACCTGTAATGGTCTGGGAGGTGGAGGGTTAAACACACTGGGCACTCCTTCTTGCTCGTTAAGTCTGTCTTGTACTGCAGCCTGCAAAAATGAAAGAGATATTCAATTATTTGATAGACAATGCAAATGTGCTCACAAACTTGGGTTGGTTTGGCTTTTGAATGTACCTCTATGTTCCAATTATGCTGCTCTAACGTGCGGCGGCATTGGTCTATAGATTCCAAACCAGTTAGGTCCTGTAGGATAAAAAGAATTAGGCAAGGAACACATGCTCATAAGTTCAAGTAAAAAGCTCAAACTCAAACACATCTACATAAATAGCACACGAAACATTCACAATTTAAACATGGCCACACGTCTATATACAATTGTTGCAATCTATGTTTTTGTTGGCAAAAGTCAGCAACTTTATGGGCTCAAATCAGTAGTTAGGCTACAACCAATTACCAGATTAGACAACTGAATTTACTGATGAAGTCCAAACAGTGAGATCCTACAGTGAGATGACGGGTGAGGGCAGTGAGGATGTGTCAAATGTCTGATTTACGAGACGATATTAACAACATAATAGGCACCATTATGGGGATAATGCGTATACTTGTTTGTATTTCTTTAGACATTAATTAACACTTTACGGTGCAGTGTATTGTGTCATCAGAAAGTACAGTGACAGCTCGAGCAAGATTGCTTTGCTAATGTTAACTCAGCAACGTCAGCTCAACAAACGCAAACCAAGTTTGAAACAACTCCACTGACTCATCAAAACTCATCTTCACTGAGGTTTACTGACAAAAGCCTGTTTCAGAGCAAAGATAAAATGGTGATTCAGTTTATGTTACAGGGTTTGTATCCGCATTTGGCCCTGAAAGTTATGACTTGTTAGCAGTCAGAGCTAGCTGTGCTAACATTAGCAGGCTTGACTCAAGTTGCCTGTATCGTTTGGGGGCTGGGGATCGTCACCGAAGTTGACAGAGCATAAGGCGTCCAAACACGCACCGTTTATCCACCTGCTGACATTAATGTGGACGATGATGCGTTAAGACACCACAACAGACGTGAGCTCGTGTTAATGCACATTTTGGCACATTTACCTGAAACTGGAGGAGTTTTTCTGTCTGCGCCTGAGATAATTCTGGCTCCTCTGGCGCCGCCATCTTACCTTCGCCAATCACCATCGGGGCGTAACGTTGACGAAACAACGTAACGGACGTAATACGTCAACGGACTTTTCCTGGAGTCATAGACCGTATACTGCCCTCTAGCGGCTGGGTCGTGTGATCTCATCTCCAAAACTAGTTTGCTCAAAAATTAAAATGGAAAAATAAAATAAATAAATAATACATACAAAATAAAAATAAAAAACTTTTTTAAAAAGTAGTAAGATTTAAGCAACTTCCTTGTTCCATAGACATTTAACCAATACAATAACTAACTATCAATTCATTAATAATTTACTATTGACAAATACTATTTACTAATATGGAGCATAATATAAGTTAATTAGGTTATATAAAAAGGTATCTTGATTGAGCCTTTGTTTTTATTTTATCCGTCCTCAACATTACTTTAATACCTTATACCTTGCCCATTTGCCCTGATTCCTCCAACAGCCATACACAAACTAAACTAAAACATACAAACTCGTTATCATTAGAATTTAACATAACTTTGGCAGGGCCATGTTTTATCATCTTTAGAATAACCACACAGTATATTACAGTTGATATCCTTCCAACATTTGCTAACAGTAAGTAATCTTTGCAAATTGTACAAATGTGTGCTCCAGCAGCAGTATGTTTCAAAAAACTTTTTGTTTTCATAAAGAAAACTACACTACTTACGACCCCACACAACGAGAGACACATTTACAGATGTTGCTGTGATGCAGTTTGTATGATAGAAAAAAATATTTTATTGAGTCATTTTGGGGGTTATTACACATTTTATTTGACTAAGTAAATGTACAAAAGGAGACATTTCACTAAATGTAAAATTACTTTTTCCCTTCTACCATAATAATGTGATAACCAAATTTAGTTTTGACCGGTGGATCTGTGTAGACAGGGTTTGTCCATGGAGCTGACAGGTAAAGCGAATGCTGCTTCCTGAAAAGGTCCTACCATCGACCCTCTGGTCATCCAGCCCAAGTCGCCCTGTAGGAAAGGGAACATCTATGAAATCTTATAAATCTCAAAAGGTTAAAAGTTTAAGTACCTTGACATCCTGAATTGAAATGAACACCGGGACTTTACCTTTTAAGGAGCATACAAACATCTCAGCTATTTTTAATCACAGATAAGCTGTTCATTCTGATGACTGATAATGTGCAATGGAGTTGAGACCAGAAGTTTACATACACTACATAAAAAAGACACATACGTTTTTTTTCCTCATTGTCTGACATGAAATCAGACTAAACTTTTCCTATTTTAGGTCAATTAGGATGACTAAAATGATTTATGTTTGCTAATTGCCAGAATAATGTGAAGGATTTTTTAAATAATACATTTTACGTTCTTCAAAGTCAGAAGTTTACACACAGTAAGATTACTATGCCTTTAAACAATTGGCATAGCTGGGAAAACCCAGATGATAATGTCATGTCTTTGGAAGCTTCTGATATTGACAACAATTGAGTTAATTCAGAGACACATCTGTGGACGTATTTAAGGCACACCTGAAACACACTGCTTCGTTGTGTAACATCATGAGAAAATCAAAAATAATCAGCCAAGATATCGGGAAGAATACTGTGGACTTGCACAAGTCTGGTTCATCCTTGGGTACAATTTCCTGATGCCTTGTTCATCTGTTCAAACAAGTATACACAAGTATAAACAGCATGGGAATGTCCAGTCATCATACGGCTCAGGAGCAAGACTGGTTCTGTGTCCGAGAGATGAAAGTACTTTGGTCCAAAATGTGAATATTAGCCCAAGAGCAAAAGCAAAAGACCCTGTGAAGATGCTGAAGCTGGTAAGAGTGTGTCATCATCCACAGTGAAACGAGGACTGTACCTACATGGGCTGAAAGACCACTCTGCAGAAGAAGCCATTACTCCAAAAGAAACATAAAAAAACAAATTACAGTTTGCAAAGGCACACAGGCACAAAGACCTTAATTTTTGGAGACACGTCCTGTGGTCTGACAAAACTAAAATTGATCTGTTTGAGCATTGTTATGTTTGGAGGAAAAAGGAGGAAGATCCAAAACAAAACCTGGATTAGAACAGGGCCAAACACAGTCTACATCAGGACTAAACTTGGGCCAAACCATGATCATCAGACACACTAATTGATCCATGAGGGAAATTGGTTGTGTTACTGTACATAAGGACAAGTGTATGTGTTCTTACGCCTTGTCTGGCTTTGTCTTCACTATATTGAGCTGCTACTTCACTGAAACGAACTCCTGCTTTAAGCTTCTCCATTGCCTCCATGCACTTGCCATGTTTTTCACAAAGTATATGCCGAACCTGATGGAAAACATAAATCACACAAAAAAACATGTTCTTTAGGCTATGTTCACACTGCAGGTCAAATCTGTGTTTTTTACCAAATGTGAACTGGATCAATTTTTGAACATCCGTGAGTACATTTAGATGACCAGTAACAATCAGATATCTAGAATAATCATAAAACCCAATAAGTAGTAGGGATGGGACGATAAACAATAATATCGTTTATATAATCTTGATAATCGCCATGGTATCACCAGAGTCGACAGGGAAAGGCAATCCCAGGCCCCAGGGTCTTAGGGGCCCAGAATTGTAAGGCTTCTTGACCCCAAATTTCTGTCGAGGGCCCTGCTTATCCATAATGTTCTCTGCTAGATCATAGTTGTTTTCACTAATAACAAAGTATTATTATATGAACGTTGTTTAAACATGGAATTAATTCATAACATTATAATTATTCATATCCATAAAATTTTAAACTAGCAACTTTAGTCATTATCGTGAAACAATCATTAATCACAATTATTTTGGCCATGATAATCGCAACACAAAATTTCAATATCGTCCCATACCTCATAGTAGAGTAAATGTTTGGTGTGTGTTTACATGTACAAGAAAAAATGTGATCATCAAAAGCACCTGGTGACCTGTGTCAGTTTAATCAGTGGATAACGGCACTACCATGGTTTTCAAAATAAAAGTTTCAATCTCTAACATTTTCTCTTTGCCAAATTAGCTTGGCCTTTCTTGCATAACTGCTACTGTCAAAACCTACAGGGGTGACAGAAATCAGACAGGAATCGAAATACTGATTAGATGTAACTGTTTACACAACATTTCCATAATACTACTTCAGAAATCAGGTAATGATTGTAATGACTAATGAGATGTTTGTGTGCATGTAAACATAGACCTGTGACGCTATAATTGCTAATCGCTATATCGACTTATCATTCAGTATATGTCAAATAATCATTTTTTGGGGGGTCAATATTTATCGTGATACTTTTTCTTAGTACTATTCAGGAACTTTTAATTATTTTTCCTGGTTTAGGATTGCATTTGCGCTGTGGAGGATTAAATAAATGCCTTCTATGACTCATTATAGATAAAAAACTACCAAAGTGTTTCATTCTGTCATTTATTTAATGTTGTTTGTGGTTTTAACCATAACTTTCATTTAGAATAGTTTTTTGGGGATAATTCTACTTTAGGGTTATTGTGTCAGTGGCATAAATTAGTTCCAATATTATCGTATCTCAATATGTATGTATGTATGTATGTATGTATGTATGTATGTATGTATGTATGTATGTATGTATGTATGTATGTATGTATGTATCAGTGGTTCTTAACCTTTTTGGAGGTACCGAACCCCACCGGTTTCATATGCACCTTCACCGAACCCCTCTTTATTGAAAAATGTTTTTTTTTTTCAAATTCAAGATGTAGGAGAGTTTTACTGGTCACAAAATGAACCGTGCATTAACATCACTGTGTTCAAAGAGCAAAACCAATACAGTGCATGAACTCACAATAAATTACTTACTTACCTTTTCACAGAGTAGCCTTTTCATCGAATTTGGCTCTCTTCACCTTGAATTCAGCAAGCGTTGTGTTCTTGTATTCCCCATCTCCATGCAGGTTATGGAAGTGTTCCTTTAATTTTGCCGGTACCAGACTAAAATTTCCTTAACTTGGCATTTCAAATCATGCAGACAGGACGCTGACTCACAACACCCTCCATTATATATGTGAATCCATGTTGTACATATTCATCTGACCACTTTCTTTTTTTGCTCGACATAGTTAGTATGGATTAAAATAATAACCCTTTAGCATCGGATGCTATCACCGCTGATAGATTTGCGGTTGCGGACTTTCAATCACCGAAACTCCGCCACCAATTATGCTTCATGTAAATTCAAACGGTATCTCAAAGCAGAGGCATCGGGCTCTTTAAATATGTTACTGTCATTACGGTAATGTGCTTACGTCGCCCTCGAAGACGACCAATCAGAGCGCAGTTGTCGCCGGGATCCTCCCAGTCAATGCCGGGGCATCACTCTGGCTGTGTCTCATGCCGTGTCTCAATTCACCAAAGTGCCCCTAAATACACCGTTCGAACGGCGCATTTAAGTTGGGCGGGTACTTCGATAGGCACATCGAATGGTGCATTTGTTGAATTGGGACACGGCCGGCATCTGGAGACGCTCGCAATTCGCAAATCGCATGAGTCGGTGCTCCGCCGAACCCCTGAAACTGACTCACCGAACCCCTAGGGTTCGATCGAACCCAGGTTAAGAACCACTGGTATGTATGTATGTATGTATGTATGTATAGCCAGTGTGAAAAGGTCGAATCCAGTTTTTTCAGGCCACTTTCCAATGGATGGATTTAAATCATATTTGAATCAGAAAGATAACGATTACTAAATTTTGGTCATTATCTAGAGTAATGACTAATTGTTCTTGGCATATGTAAATTGCATATCTGTATACTACTGTGACCGCAGCATATCCATGTGCGTCAGTACACACGAGGGCTGCTGGGGTCACTCAGTCAAACCGATTTGCCTCACATTTTAACTCTAAAAAACATCCGAATGAAACCTCCAGAGCTGCAGCGGTGAACACAGCCCCAGTCACTATTTTAATCACACTTGACTCAAACTAGTCCCCACAGCGAACGAATATTTATATTGTTAAAGATAAGAGCCCGTTTCACTGCAGACAGGCGCTTTCCGTGTGTCATATGTCGATTGTGATGCAGACATGAGATTACCTTGACAGCAGTGCCTCCTTTAGGGGTTTTATCTTTCTTTTCAGCCTCTGCAGCTCCGGAAGCCCCCCCTTCAACAGAAAATAAACTGTTAAACTTTGTTAGTACGATGTAATAAGCAGAACTATAACACTGCCAGGCTGCATTTATAAACATGAGAGGACTGTTAGCCGTTAGCTTGAGGCGCTAAATAAAGGTAAATGGAGAACAATCACACTAAAGAAAAACAATAACCTTTTCCTCCTTTACCGCCTTTGCCTTTCGGGGGCATACTGGGATTAAAACAGGAATAAACAAAGTGATTTAGACAGAAAAGTGACCACTCCTGCTAAACTGTGCTACATGCGCAGAACGACTGCGCAGACGACACAAACAGCGCTTCTTCTCTTGCCCCTGTCCGGTAGAATGTGCTCCACAGCGCCACATAGCGTTTGCTTTAGAGACAAGATACAAGTTTCTAAGAGAAGAGAATCCACCCAACTGTGCTGGACTTTATGTAGCCACAAGTGTAATATTTGTCACATAATTAGTTCTATCCGTATTTTTTATTTTTCTGTGACTTTAGATGGTTGCATTTTTTGTATATATAATTGTAATTTATATAATATCAAGACACAAAACACATAACATAACATGATAACTAGAATGCCAGGAGGAGGCATAAATACTTAAAACAAACAAAAAAAAGCTTACACAGTTACACTCACAACCTTCCTATGTATGGCTTTATTGTGTACGGTTTTGGAAAAGTGGATAGGTAAGATTCTATTCTATATAAAACAGGAAAAAACAGGGAGGTAGACGAATTGCCATTTTTTGTTTGAGTCCAAATTCTTATCATGTACACCAAAAATGATATGTTCAAATTTTAATGAAAATTTGAGTCAGTATGATCGTTTAAGCCGTCTTTATAAAAAGTTTTTGTAATGGTGCATTTACAAAAAAGATTACCTTTCATTTTGTGGTATTCTTTACAAAAAGAGCAGTTAGGGTCAATTGTTTTAATATATTTCAGCATAAATTGATTAGTAGGGTCAATCATATGCAGTTGTTTAAAGGAGACATCTTTCATCATATTATTTATCACATTTTTGGTTCAAAGTCTATTTTTATAGTGTCGCGGACTAAATTTTTCCAGTAAAAAATGGCGGAGGGCACAGAGATAACATCTTGTTGAAACAGAGCACATATTTTTATATTATTCTTACGCACAGGACAGAAGTTACTGTTACTTGTTACTAGTCCATCTGTTTATTGCTGTGGCCTGTTTGTCCAGACCTCAAACTTGATTTTAATAAAGATAATCTCATTTATTTTGTAAAGGGGCCATACTAGTTTTATCTTCTTCTGACAGATCTGCTGGACCTACTGCAGATAATGTCACAGATCATTTTATTCTCTTCTTGTATTTATTTAAGTCCGGGCTGCTTTTTCTTAAGTATTCTGAAATTTCATGTTTGAAAAATGTCCAGTTTTTGTTATAAGAGTCGTAGTCAGTGGGGTGTCTTGTCTCAGAATTTACCTTGAGATAATTGCATGGAAATGTGGATAGTTTTGTGGTCAGTGAGTTTGGAGAATTCTCTCTCCAATGCATTCATAAAAGTACCTAATATTTATTTATTTATTTATTTATTAATTCATTTGTTCGTTCATTCGTTTATTTATTTATTTATTTATTATTCATTCATTCATTCATTCATTCATTCATTCATTCATTCATTCATTTCAAGCGCAGGTACACATAAAACACATTTCACGATCTGTTCTCGCAAAGGAGTGAGAAGCTTTGTTTATGCTTCCTATTCAGTTGAAGGAAAAAAAAAACAGAAAAGGGGGAAAAGAGAAGAAAAAGAGAATACATATATATCTACATATATATATATATATATATATACACACACATATATATGCACACCATACATACATAATACCGCATTTACATATACATATATATATATATATACACACACACACACACACACATATATATATATATATATATATATATATATATATATATATATATATATATATATATATATATATATATATATATATATATATATATATATATATATATATATATATATATATATATATACACACACATATATTACATGTAAATAATGTGGTGGTGGTGATCTATCTAACTGCCATATTAAAATCTCCTCCTATGATTATTATTGCATTAGAGTACTGGTTTAATACATTACTTCAATCATTTTCCTTAGTGGATTTGAAAGTTGAGAGTTTTGTAACCATAAATATTAAGCTAGCGGAAATGGTGGCCGTCGCCCCGTGCACACCTGTAAAAATTAAAGCCTGGGTCTAATCATGTTTCATGATCAGGGGCACATAAAGGATTTTTCTGTAAAATCTGAACCATTTCTGTCGATGTGAATTTTGTGCTTCCCAGTCCTATTGGTGGCGCTGTAGCAACAAGTGTTAAGTGCGAATTATGAATTTAACCGTCAGCCAGTGCATAAGTGAAGCGAATTTCAACCTGATGGGACTATGCATTTGCGTGTAAGAATTTATTAAATGTTTTTTTGTTGTGGTTTTTTTGTGCCCCTGCTGGCCAACTGTGAGAAATGCCCCATGTCCTTAATGTATTTTATTGCATCATGGACCAAATTTAATCCCCATATTTTGAATAAATTTGATAATGTTGATATTTCATGTCTGTCGTAGGGGGCACTATAGTGTTCAATTGTATTAGACTTCACAGTCCACTACATTCAGGCCTGAATCATGCAATTGTGATTTGAATTTGAGCGCTCTAGGCCAATGCGTGTCGCCGGGAGAAGTCATGGATATTAAGTCACACTGATCATTGTGTTTGACAGATCAGTATAATCAGGGTCATCCAGTGCACAGTGAAATGTCAACATAATGGGACTAAGTGTGTGGTTTATGATTTTTTAAATGTTTTTTTAAGAGTCTTTGTGCCCCTGCTGGCCAACCGTGGGAAATGGCCCATGTTCATAATATTTTTTTTTTGCTTGGTGTCCTGCATAGAATTAAATCCCCAAATGTTGTCCTAATCTGACAATGTTGGATTATTGATCTAATATGGCTGACTTCCTGTCCATCATAGGGCAGTGCTTCAGTGTATATTTTGGCTTGTCTCATGGAGCTCTATCACTGCTGCGAATTTCGTGCGTCTGTGCCAAAATTTGCCATTCTCCTCTCCCATAGGGGTCCACATAGGTGGCGCTGTGGAGTCGGTGGGTGTGAGATTTTTTGTCAATGTTCAGGGGGTCTAAAATGCATTTATTCTGTATTCTGTAACAAAGTCACAAAATGAAGAACTTCACTCCAGTTACAGTTCGTGACTAGCGAAGGCCAATAAAAGTCTTATTCTGATAGAACAATACCACAAATGCAGAATGCCTCTGGTTGTCACATTGTCTGAGAGAATATAATCTTCAAATGTGTGTTTGACTGTGAGTGCCAGCCCAACGCTGACTTCTGAGTGAAGGAATCAGCTCATTAAGACTTCCAAAAGTTACTGTCATCACATGCAGAATGGGATTCTTAAAATAAGAAAAAGTATTTAATTTCTTAGCAAACAGAAACAATGCTTTATGTTATGTTGCATTTTGAACCGCCTGGAATTCAAATAACCTAAAGACAAAGACAATTCAATCCAAATAAAAAAACAAAAACACATTATGAACTGATCTAGCTTAGATCTCCCTTAGATTTCAAGTAGTGAAATGTGCTAAGATCAAGCATGTTCAAAATGAACTTTTAGCTGCCTGGAACATTCTAGTTATATAATTACATTTTAGTTATAAGTTCATTGTCACAACTTTGAACAAAAAGCTTTCATCTAGGACCACAAAACATTTACTGGGAGACTTTAGGTAGTTGTTTGTGTAACTCCTGATGTGTGTGTGTGACTAAGTCCAGCTCAATAATAGCACATAAAATTATCAATGCTGCTCAAAATGTGCGTGCAAAAATCCTTTCGCAAATGCACTGGTTTCACACCTAGAGATCGTAGTTACACCTGCGCAAACATCCCGCTGCGCACACGGACTCTGACACACTTTGGCATTTCCTATCAACAGTTCTAGAAGGAGGCTAAAGGCCAAGCCAAAGTTGGTCTTATCCGCTGCCTTCTTCCCATCGTATTTTAACCAGTTTTGTTCCTGGTCTGCACAAAAAGCCCGTCTGGCCACATGTACCCAAAGTGAGAGAGGTGTTTTGCTCAAGGACCTTTTGAGGGATTAAACTGCCATCCTTAACATGTGAGCAGGCCAAAACATTCATAATTGAATTGACCACAGATTATATTAAGAAATTATCAAATCTGTGGGGCTAAAATAAGGTTTCATTTGACCTGTTTTATGCATTTGTGCTTTATGCCACAGAGGAGCTGCATGAAACATTTGATGAATTTTAAAAGGCTTTTTTCCACTCATACTTCAGTATCTTAACACAATCTCAACAGTGTTGTACAAGCTCATGGGTGCTAACCACACCAGCCTCAGGGGAGCCTTCATTTCCATAAACTGCTGCCGTTTCTTCACGTCAGTTGATCTTTTTTTGATAAAGATTTCCCTGTGTCACATGGGGCAGAAACTTGTCGCCTCAACTTCTCCATCTGAGCTGGTGTGACCCTTGCTTTTGTGAACCAAATGACTCATGAAGTACACGGTTCAAGATTTTTTACAATAACTTTAGATGAAACTGATCTTATCAGTCGGCCTCTATCATCTACTGTAAAAGGTTAGCATTAGAGTAAATTGGCGAAACATCATGCTGACTTTTTTGTGAGATATTAATGCAGTAATAATTTGCACAAGCAAAGCACGCTAGCAGCGATTTTGATGTTCTCACTATAAAAAAAAAATAATAATAATAATATTATTTATTTATTTATTATAATAATAATAACTCATAATGTGCTTTTTTCCACAATTAAAGTGCTATAAACATATCTGAATTTGTGTTTTTCACAATAAAAGCAGTCTAAAACAGGTACTTAAAAGCAAACAAACAGCAGCCATGCCAAAAGACACTAAAGTCCACTGTCTCCTGGCCGCTGTTTTGAAACAACATTGTTTTCACTACAGACAAGTCCAAACACTTTTCCTCACCTTTACCATTAACCGATTTGTGCCTGTCTTAACCAAACACAGAGCCTACAGCAGCACACACAGACACTGCTGTATCCCTGAAAGACCCTGGTGTATGGAGGCTTTTGTTGACAGGTAAATATCTGTTTTTTGTTTGTCATGTCTCAAAACTGCTGTTTAACCTATGCAAGCAGAGGCTCTCAAGTGCTTCGCTCTAAACAATTTGAAATGAGCTTTATCACCTTTAGTAGACAATGAACTGAAGCAACAAACTGATTGAAAGTAAGTTGTTTATAAAATAAACTCATGAAAAATGTTGAGGGACATTTTGGTGGAGGGGCACCACGGTGAGAGTCCTCTGGGTGGGCTGGCCTCCCAAAATGTGTTATCATTTATTCCCTTTATACTTGGGGGTGGTAAAGCTTTTATTGTAGTCACAGCTGCACTGGAGATGGCCAGAAGCTTTTTACCGTCTAAAAACATGTCAAAAATCAAAAGTATACTGTCAAAACCAGACTTGGAGAGACCTATCCTGCATTTGTCTCCAGTAGGTTAGATACTGTAACGTCCTGCTCACTGCCCTCTCCAAGGCCTTAAGACAGAACAGTACATCCACAACACTGCTGCTCAGGTCCTGACTAGAACCAGGAAGTACTTCACACATGTGTCCTGTGCTCAGGTCTCTGGCTCCTGTGGCTCAGAGACTTTAAAGCAGCTCTGTGTGAACAAGTCTCTCCATGAATCAGCACCAAAGAACATCTCCCACATGTTAGAGCCACATGAACCATCTCACACTCAGAGGACTTTAGGGACCGGCCTCCTGCTGGTCCCAGAGTCAGAACTAAACATGGAGAATCAGCTTTTCAGTTTTCTGCAGTTAAAACCTGAAACAGCTGTCCTGAAGATCTGAGACAGGTCTCTACTTTGACAATGTTTAAATCCAGACTCAAAACAGTTCTGTTTAGCTGTGCACATGACTGAAAGGTTTTTATTCTCCACTCTTCTGTTTTAATGTTATTTTTTTTATTTTTGCCTTGCCAGAAGTGAGGCTGCCGGTCTGCACCCTGGCCCCTCCAGTCGCACATTCACGCATTATATTCATAGGCAAGGTTTAAGGACGCAACATTAAATCAGCTTGGTCACCTATTGAAAATAAACCAAAACTTTAATGTGCAATGGCAACTGCATATAATGTGTCAAAATGCAGAAAGATCTCACCTTAGCCAACATCTTGCAGCCCACAGTTGGTCAATCACATACGTGTATCACTGCAACAATGGAATGTTGCAGGTGTCAACCACATTTCCTGCCACCAGCAATAAAGTTGAAAGAAAGTTGGAACGTGGCTCTACACCAACTGGAAGAATTTATCTGGGTTCTTTTCAAGTGTACCTGAAAGTTTTCGGCTGTAACATCTTCCTCAGAGTGGGCATGTGCTGGGAAGTGTGTAGTGAGCTGATTTACACGGGTTTTGGCACTGGCTTCTTACTGGCAGGTGTAGAACAACAACACCATCTGCAATTCACCATCTGCAGTCTCCTGAGAGAGTCAAAATCCCACTGGATTAAGGAGGCAATTGAAACACAGAACCCACAGGACAATAAACCCGGAGCAGGGGGCATTGTTACTCTCACAGACCTAGGATACCGCCCTAAAGAAGTTGGACTGCAGATGGCGCTGTTATCTTGTTTCTATTGGGATTCATTTTACATGGGGATAAGTTCACGAGATAGGTTTGTTTTTTTCCTATTTTATATTTCCTAAGACAGGTAGGAGTCAGGTAAGAGAGGTGTTGGG
Source organism: Periophthalmus modestus (assembly GCA_019594935.1). Taxonomy (NCBI): domain Eukaryota; kingdom Metazoa; phylum Chordata; class Actinopteri; order Gobiiformes; family Gobiidae; genus Periophthalmus; species Periophthalmus modestus. The sequence goes on from JAIEZT010001368.1 coordinate 32,097,094, forward strand.
GTTTTCAGCGTGCCCACTATTAATTAAATCCTCAAGTTTTCCCTTTGTTATATTCTTAATATGTTATGCATCATTCAGTTTCTGATTTCTTCGGGTGAGACTCATGCCAGTGTCAGTGTGGGGGTAATCCCACCTCTGCCTCAGCATCAACTTTTTTCACTGATGTCATGTTGATTGAGTCTGCAGCTATTAATAGTTTTTGGAAACACCGAGACATGCGAACAGAGAGATTAAAGAAATATTGCACAAGATAACTTCCTCTTCTCTTTTTTTGCCAAGATTATGTTAAATTAATACTAGAAAGCAAAAAGACACAGCAGTATGAACGGATTTATAATATTACACAAAAATATATTCAGAAGAGTTCATCTCACACAACACACTCAGTATATACGCAACACACTCACTCTACACACAATACACACACTACAACACAACACACAACACCCTCTGTATACACAACACACTCAGTATATACACAAACACACTCAGTATATACACAAACACGCTCTATACACACACAACACACTCTATACACACACACACACACTCAGTATATACGCAACATACTCTATACACACACCACACACTCAGTATATACACAACATATTCTATACACACACCACACACTCAGTATATACACAACACACTCACTCTTCACACAATACACACACTATACACACACAACACACCCTCTGTATACACACAACACACTCAGTATATACACAACACACTCACTATACACACAACACACTGTATACACACAACACACTCAGTATACACACACACACACACCCTCTGTATACACAACACACTCACTCTACACACAACACACTCTCTGTATACACAACACTTTCATTATATACACAGCACACACTCTATGCACAACACACACACACACACACACTCTATACACACATCACACACTCTACACACACACACACACACACACACACACACACAACACTGTATACACACACACCACATACTCTACACACACCCACCACACACACACACACACACACACACACACACACACACGCACGCACGCAACACACACACACACACACACACATACTGTATAACACACACACTGTATACACACACACACACACACACGCACACACGCTATACACACAGACTCTACACACACACACACACTACACACTCACACACACACAATATACACACACACTGTATACACACACACTCACACACACTGTATACACACACTCACACACACTATACACACACAAACACACACACCTACACACACACACACTATACACTCACACTATACACACACAAGCACACCTACACACACTCACACACACATACACACACACTATACACACACAAACACACCTACACAAACTCACACACATTATACACACACACTGTATACACACACACACACTCACACACACACACACACACACACACACACACACACACACACACACACACACACACACACACACACACACACACACACACACACACACACACACACACACACGTCTGACCTGCTCCATAATCAAATGCGATTTGTCCAAAGTCCTTTTTCCTGAATGTTTCACTTCTCCTCTAGAACCTGCTCTTTTCGTCTCATTTGAATTTCTTTTCAAACTCCCGTTGAGGAGGTGGAGCCACATTAAACATTTTGTTTATTTGTGTTGTCCCGATTAAGAAATGTGTATTTGTCCAGTATTCTGCAGTAATGATAAACATAAACAGTGGGCTTTTTGTCTTTTTTATAAATACTTTCAGCTCATTTAAGAGGAGTTTTTCTTGTCAGATGCAGTCGCTCAGGTGAGGTCAAATCACTGAATTTAAACACATAACTGCAGAGTTTGTTGTTAGATTATTTCTTAGATGACAAAAATGTGCCGACTTCCTGCAGTCCTCTTGAATGTGATCGTTAAAACTATTTTTGACATACTGTAGGTACATATATAACTCTGCCATGTTGCACTCATGTTCACATATCGACATTCGAACTTTCTCAACGAGGCAAAAACCAGACAAATCTATTTTTATTACACAGCTGGTACAAAGTCAGTCAAAGCGCTTTACTGGATGTTAAAGGCATTAAAATCACAATACAAACAAATACAAACATAAATAATCATCATAAGTGAATAGTTTTTGTACTTTTTTCATGTATTTTTAATTATTTTTTTTACAGAATGTCACAAAATATGACTTATTACGATATAAATATAACAATGACCACTCGATATGTAATGTGCGTGATATCAGAGATTGATTCACTCACATGAAGGAAAAAAATGTGATTGGAAAGTGTCATTGTGTGTTAGATTTTAAAGGGTCTAGTTTAGCCAAAAATCTTATAGACCTGTGTGTATATATGGCCCTTCTGGATAAACTGTGAAATTGAAACCACACAAATGCATCTTGTTTTTTTAAGTATGCTCACTAACCTACTACATTTAACTGTAATTGGGTTTTTCATGTATCTATAAACATGAATAATTATGTATGAATAAGTATGATGAGATTAATAAACCAGATTAGGACTAAAACAAACTATGGGCTGCAGGAAAGTCTTCATCAGAAACCTCAGACTAAACCAGATGTTATCATTTCAAATTCAATGTACTAGACAGAAACTGGCAAAAAAAAAAAAAAAAAATTTGTAATGCTGTCATTTGGATATTTTAGGTGTAAAATAGTGCCCACACAAAGATGGCTAATGATATTCACAAGCGTGGGTGTCATGACAGCAATTCCTCCTTCACAAGAACCATATATAAAGTGTGAAGACAACTATGACCCACAAGACAAGGTGTGAAAGAAGAGAGAGAGAAACATGAGGCTCATTTGTACAGTCCTGACCCTGACTCTGGTCTCTCAGCTCCTGGCCCAACGCAACGACTCCAGTGTAATCGCAGAGCTCAAGAAAAGACTCTCCAACCTCTCGGGACACACGGAGATTAAGAGCAATCTGGTCAGTGACTGTTTGAAGGCGATATTTTTACTTGTAACATTACTTCATATTTACTTGTTATTGAAGTGGTATTTTTGATCGTCTTTTTTGCAGTCTGTCTCTGACCTCAAGGTGCCATCACTCCTAATGAAAGCTAAAGCTGTAAGTGTTGCTTTTATTATTTATAAACTATAGTGTCACTTAATGATGAATTCAAATTATGAAAAAGTATTTGAGGATAATATCTGCAGTGTTGGGTTGCCAAAGAATATGGAACAAAACAGATATATTTCTAATAGAAAACTGGTACTTGGTAATAAACTATACTGAGGTCATTATTTTACATTTTGTGAATTACAATATTGATCTAAAAACGCTTCATATATAGATCATTGAAACTATCCGGCTCAAAGCTGCAGACTGTACACATGTTTTTATTTTTTTCAAAAATGGTTAGTCTGCATTTTCACCTGTGTATTTTTTATGAATTATTGCAAATGAGCGCCAGGCCGGGGGCAGAGCCAGGGGCAGAGCCAGGGGCAAAGGTCAGGGACAGAGTCGGGGGCAGAGGTCGGTGGTAGAGGGTGGAGGCAGAGTCGGGGACAAAGGTCAGGGGCAGAGTTGGGGGCAGAGGTTGGAGGCAGAGTCGGGGGCAGAGACAGGGGCAGAGGTCGGAGGCAGAGTCTGGGATAGAGTTCGGAGGCAGAGGTCGGAGACAGAGGTTGGAGGCAGAGGTCGGAGACAGAGATTGGAGGCAGAGGTCGGAGGCAGAGTCCGGGGTAAAGGTCGGAAACAGAGGTCGGAGGCAGAGGTCGGAGGCAGGGGTCAGGGGCAGAGGTTGGAGGCAGAGTTGGGGTAGAGGTCAGGGGCTGAAGTCGGAGGCAGAGGTCAGGGGCTGAGGTCGGGGGTAAACATAAAACCTCCAAATGCAGGAAAATACAGGATCACCGAAAAAATAAATTACCGTAGTCTAAATACAAATACTTTAAGACAAGATTGACACAAATGTCTTATTTGTTATTTGAAAGTTATTTTAAATATGTGTAACTTAGAAATACTCTATTCTACTATTTTCCCCAAAAACATTTCTGAATTCTTAAAATATCTGTTCCTTCTTTTTATTTCCTGTTGGTTGATGTATTTATTTTTGGCTAGAAGTTTATTAGTTTGTTTTTGTTTTACTAAATCCTTTTGTGTATCTACATCTGCGTCTGCATTTCTACTGAAGCATGTGTTCTTCCTCTCGACAGTCTTCTAACCTGAAAATAATAATACAAAAAGTCAGCGTAGTGTAGAGAGGGTTTCAGTGGATGATCGTTTACATACATATAGTGTTCATAAATTGTTCATAACTCCTCTGAATTTATCTGTATTCAGGAATGCTGTGTGCCTGAGTTTAAGCGCCTTCTCCGCGACATGCTGAAAAACGTGACTGTGACCAAAGAGCGTCAGCACTACACTACAGAGATCATAAATGACCTCAATGGGCTCCTGGAAAAGGTCAGTCAAAAAAGAAAAATACTATCTGTCCTCTCAGGCTTTTAAGGTTCTCCAAAGACTAGGGTTCTCAGACTCAATACGAATTCTGATACCTCAATGATAATGAAAAAACACTCTTTGTTTAGACCACATGTGTCAAACTCAAGGCCTGCGGGCCAAATGTGCCCTCCACATTATTTTATGTGGCCCACAACAGGGTAAATTAAAAGGTATGATGATCTTAAAATGTCATTTTATCAGGAGCTACACAGTTACACAGACATATTTTTACATCTAGGCAAATGCATGTGCAATATTTGTAACTGGAATGAGTAATAAATACAGAAACAGTTAATTAACAAGTACAAAACTAGTTAGATTTATTTTACATCTGGCACTTTGAGGTCAGCCATTTTGCTGATGTGGCCCTCGGTGAAAATGTGTTTGACATCCCTGGTGTAGACGATAGAATGCGACTTTCAATTTTAAATGTTAGTACTTTCTTTTCTGTTCCCATGTGTCTTATATGTGTGTGTAATACCTCAGTCGTCCAGTAGGTTCATAGTGGTCCATGGGCGTGTACTAGTCTACGTGTCTTATACTTGTTCTGATACAGCTCAAGATCAACTATTCACAAAAGGTTCATTTCTGTCAATATCAAATTAATACCTTGTTTCAGTTCTTGTTTAAGTATCAATTAGTATCTTATTTTCGACACTTTTGACAACCCCAACACCTTCTGTGCACCTTTGTCAGGATTCTGTCTTGTTTATATGAGCAAAAACACATTATTTATGAGGTGTTACCCAATGATGTATCTAAACAGGAATTGTACCGTTCTTGTTTCTCTTTCAGAAATGTGCAGATTTTAACGCCAGTCAGTGCCTGCCAACCAAGATGGGCAACACTTTACACTTTGAACCATTCACCCAGTATAAGATCTATCTGGGGAAGCTGAACCTGAGTGGCGCACGTAAACGTAGAGGTTAAATAATGGTGTTTTCAAAAAGGAACTACAGTCATAACTGAACCTGGGTTGCCAGATACTAACCCTGCAAATAGAGCACAATATATGGCCTCATGTGAAAGCTCCAAACCTCCAGAAGTCACTCACTGGCAACTAAAATGAGAGTGTCACGTGAGGCTCATTCTGCTTTCTGATTGGATAATCATCTTGAACCGAAATGCCAAATTATAAACGTGGCATCCTGTACATTGTGAGAGCTTTGGTTGGACCATGTCTGGCTCGCATCTGGGGACACAGGTCAGGTTTATGACATTTAAAATCTAAATCGTACTGTTCCTCTAAAGGCAGCTGCTAACACACTTATTTTTTTATATATTTATTTTTTTATATTCTATACATCAGATGATTTTATTTATTTAACGGTTTATTTATATATTTATCTTACAGTGAATGTATTTATTATACAACCAAAACATTATTATATATTTATATTTTTGCTGAATAAACCTTTTTACTTTTCCATAATGTGCTGTTGTTATCTTTGACTTTGCAAATCATACAAAACCATCTAATACACTCATACACCCACAGTATATCTATAATGAATACTGTGAGGGGGTGATGTCAGCTTAGGCCTTTACGGGGAATATACAAAACAGATATACACTAAGCTTGTATATAAATGACCAGAAAACACACTTCAGCAACTCACTTATATCATTTCACAATATGAACCCTGTCTGTTCAGATTACATAGCAGCTCTGTGCATGAACCCACATGTTAGACCAGGCAAAGTAGTGGAAAGCAGGGGCAGCACTATGGGAGGCTTGAGGGGGCGCTAGCCTCACCTACAATGGTCAATTCTCCCCTGTAGATTCCCCAAAGTTTTTCCCCCCACTTTTATAGCACATCTCATTCTGTTGTTCAAAATGAGACTCCAGTATTAGCTTTTATAAATCACTACAGGGACAATCTATCTATATAGCAAGGCTGTGTCCCACCAAAGTGGGGTAGCCTAGACAGGGCACACAACTACAGGGACAAACTGCATTTAAAACAGCAAAGCAAACATGGAAGGCAGCGTTAAAAGCCTCTAAATTAACATGTTAAGTGAGCACCCACACTGAAGATGTCTGGTGCTGCCCCTAGTGGAAAGTGATGATGTTTTAAAGAGCTATTTATGCTTTTAATATCTGATGTGACTGATATCTTTAGAGTGAGCGTTCTGAGTGCATTAAAATGATGTACAGATACAACCTAACACAGGACACACAAGCAGGAAATGATTAATATCCCATAGAATATGCCTTATTGTGCAAAACAAACATTTGTCCCTGTCTGTTCAAATCAGAGGACAGGGCCATAGAGGAAAGAGGCAGGTTGCTTTCACAGATTTAAATACTGAGTTGGAGGTCAGGTCAGAATTCTTCAGTTAGGACTTGGACAGGAGATTGCAAGGCATATCAGGTGCCACAGTGGGGCACCAACGGAAAAAAAAAAAACTGCTGTTGTGTCCTTAGGCAAGGCCATAGACTTTATAAAGAATTGTACTGAGTGCGATGTCACCCATAACGCTCGGCTCCAGCCAAATGAAGCTCATCGAGGCAAGAGCAGTTATAGGGGTCAATTTGGAGTCGAGTTCCATATTTGGAATTTCGACCGTCAGAGCGAGGCTGTACAAGGTAAGGCCTCTTCCTACCCACCCCGCTGGTTTAGCAAGGAGCGGGCACTTTTGGGGAAAGAAGGCTCCTGATTTGTCTGTTATTAATGTTCATATCTTGAGTTACAGACACAATAGTGAAATAAAACCCCCAGGATCATGTAGTGCGGGCTAATACAAACATTTTAAAACCAAAATGATGAGTCTGACAGCAGCAGTCAAGCAGTTTGTAGCGGCCCGCGGCCCTGTGCCACCAGCTACTAGACTGACAGTTTACAGGTGTTAGAACGTGGGTTTAAAGAGCCCAATACTCATGTGCTCAGTGAAGAATCCTTTTATTGACATTTTCTACGCTACTACAACCATGGTCAAAAACTGTATGCCTCTACCCTGTAGCACTGACACATCCTTAATTAGCCCTTAAATAGGCTCACAAGGCCACACCTAACATGTCCAAACAGGAAGTACAGTGACACACAGTGGCTGGTGGTGTAAACATATAAAAAGGTTTGAAAATGGCTCTTACGCAGGCCGTGTCCCAATTCAACGCTGTACACTTCAACGTACTGTTCAAAGTACCATTCCAATTACCCGGCGACCAAAGGGTACTCCTTCGTGTAGCCTCCATCGGCCAAAATGGGACAGCTCTACGCCACAGAGCGTACTTCAAATGCTGTCCGTGTACTTATGTTATGTAGTTTATATTATGTCGCCTAGCAACTGTGACGGCTGCTGACTAATGAGCTATATGACTGTTGACTCATGACCTAAAGGTGTAAAATGGAGACTTAAATAATTACAGTTTTATTTTTAATTCTTTATTATTTTATAGAAGAAGAGAATGAAGTAAGGAATTCATCTTTCCCTTTGAATATCAATTGGCATTTATAACGTTAAAGGTGATTTTTTTTCCCAGTTGTAGCTCGTATTACATAATGTTAAGAAAATAGACCTTGTTTCTCCCATAGAAGAAGTCACACGTGGTGCATGATGGGATATAGCAGTGTGCGAAGTCTGCTCAGATGCACACTCTCAGATGCAGAGCTCTCTCTGGAAACTCAGGGCAAATTTGTGTGCATTTGTTAAACTAGGACACGGCCACAGTCAGTGGAGCTGGACGTGCGCACATAATCACTTCCTATTCCTAGCAGGTTAGCTATGTCAATTTATATAAACTGTCTATGGGCAAGACACTTCACACACATTGTTTAGTATAAATGTGTTGTGTGTGAGTGTTGGTGGTAGCCGATGGTGCACATTGGCAGCCTCTCTTCTGTCAGTCTACCTCAGGGCAGCTGTGGCTAAAATAACAGCTTACCATCACTGAGTATGGAGTGAATGTAAATCAATGTAAAGTGCTTTGGGTATCTACATAAACCCAGTGGTTAGTTCATTGTGACAGATTTTGCTGTTTTAATATCAACCTGGTGTGTGGTTGATAAGTGACATAAAAGTTCAGAATCGGGCGTTGGCGTAAAGACTTTATCGGAACAGTGTAGCTTAAAATAGGGATGAGAGATGGGAAAATGTTTACCAAAAAGTCATTTCTGTGAATTTCAAATAGAGACTAAAATGGGTGGTTTTCAGTTTCTAGGAAGTAACGAAGAAAAACAAAAAAGTCCCACTTATTAATGTTAAGGTATTTTAGTGCTTTTTGTGGTTTGTTTGTTTGTTTGTTTTTTTATTTAATGTAAGACGGACATAGTGACCAGTCATATACAGAGGAGACAAATCGTATTGTTCCTCTAAAGGCTGCTGCTAATGCACTTATGTTTATATATTTATGTATTTTTATATTAAACATCAGATGATTTTTGTTTATTTGGCTGTTTATTTATATATTTATCTTTAAAGTAAATTTATGTATTATGCAACCAAAATATAATTATATATTTTTGCTGAATAAACTTTTTTACTTTTCCATAATGTGCTGTTGTTATCTTTGAGTTCGCAAATCATACCAAACCATCTAATACACTCATACACCCACAGTATATCTATAATGAATACTGTGAGGGGGTGATGTCAGCTTAGGCCTTTACGGGGAATATACAAAACAGATATACACTAAGCTTGTATATAAATGACCAGAAAACACAGCTACTCACTTATATCGTCTCACAATATGAACCCTGTCTGTTCAGATTACATAGCAGCTCTGTGCATGAACCCACATGTTAGACCAGGCAAAGTGGTGCACAGCAGTCGATGGAGCCGGACATGTGCACATAATCACTTCCTATTTGGAACGAAACTGCTAGCAGGTTAGCTATGTCCGTTTATATAAACCGTCACACACATTGCTTAGTATAAATGTGTTGTGTGTGAGGGTGTGGTTGATAGGTGACTGTATCTAGCCACATAAAACTACAACTGTCACAAAGTTCAGAGCGGGGCCAGTCCAGCCTATACGCAGACTAAGCAGCTGCTTAGGGCCCCGAGGCCAGCAGAGGGCCCCCAAGACCTCTTACATTTATACTGACGGTAATATAATATTTCAAGTTTTACTCGACACAGGGCTTGTGTGTTTATAGCAGCATAAATATCCAACTCAAACGATTACATTTCTTTTATATCTATAGTAGTAAAATATCTGCTGCTGCTACATTTGTTTTTGAGTCGGGCAGAGGAGAGGGCAGCTACGTGTTTTTACACCGCTGCAAGGACCTTTATAATGTAAATTTAAGCCCACTGTCCCCAACCGCAACACATTAAGATCCACCAGAAACGTGTCTAGAATTTCAAAAATCTTAACCCCCCCCTTATATGTTTGTGTTCTATTGTTGTGACTGTGATAGTTGTGACATTCTGGATGTTTTCAGTCTGATGTTGGTCAAATAAATACAAATACAGTTGGTCAAGGTGATGAGAGCAGAGTCAGGAAGTGTCAAATGTGAATCACCAATAGCTGAGTCAAGAGGCATCTGCTGTCGGGGGCCCAGAGACAAATTCAGCTGGGGCCCCCTGAAAGCTTTCATCTGGTCGGGGGTTGGCTTAAAGACTTTATTGGAAGTGTGTAGCTTAAAATCGGGATGAGAGAAGGGAAAATGAGACTGAAATGAGTGGTTTTCGGTATCTAGAAAGTGATGTCATGGTCTCAGATGGGGATGAGGCAAGAGACAGATTTCCCTGTTCATGACATTGTACTTTGTTTTGAAATATCCAAAAGGTAAATTCACATATGTGGAACCTGGTCATTTGGTCATTCTATAGGTCAATATTGGCCCATAGAAGGTTGTACATCATCACATCACCACATTTCAGAGCATAAATACGACCTGCGGCGCTGTATCATGTGATATGATAAAACTCTGACTACAAAATGGTGATGTAATATCTTCTCTTTTGTCATGTGCAGGGACAAATCGAACCAAGTACAGGAGTTCAAAACGGGATTCAGGCAAATGATTCCTTACCTTTGAAGGATTTTGTGAAGACTTTCTCCCATTAGATCTATCATTTATCCCAAAACATAATATTTTAATATGAATTGTGTGAAGGACAGTTGCATGCCAAAGCCTTCAAAACAGGAAGGAAGTTTTAAGGCTGAAACCCATGAATAGACTCTGCAAGCTCTGTACAAAAGCCCCGTTTAGGTCAGGGGATGATCAAAACAACCACTTAACAGCTATTTACAACTGTATGTGACAAGTTTGTGTAAGTGTGAGACGTGTGTGTGTGCTATTTCTGTGATTTTGGAGGAGATAAGGTGGAGATGGCAGAGGAAAGTGCTAGTACTACTAATTTGTATGTGAGAAAAAAAAAATTTAGAGAATGTAAATGGGGGAGGAATAATAATATAATAATAATAATAATAATAATAATAATAATAATAATAATAATAATAATAATAATAATAATAATATTTTTTTATATTATTTATTTATTTTTATTTATTTTTATCACCAGGAAGTTAAAGTCCTATTTAAACTGAGGGGAAAAAAAACAAGGCTCAGATGTGTTTAAATTGGTTTAAACTGAGAGTGTGAGAGTGTTTACCCTTTGGAATTATGCAGAATTTAAATAAAATGTGTTACAACAATAATAATAATAATAATAATCATTTTAAACTAACAGTTGTTAGGATGCCAAATATGTTTCGTGCTAAAATCTCTCACTCATGTCGCCTGCTCTGCTTCGGTGCTGATTCTTGACAAATGCAAACACATTAGAGAGAAAAAGGTTCAGTTCTTATCAAAAATGAGATGTGGTTCCAACTATTCACGTAAAGGAATCGTCAAAAAAGCCGATTTGTCCTTGAACACGACATCACTAACGTAGTCTCTGTGGTGATAAGTGTGAAAACTGGGTTCATATATGAGCCACATCAAACTTCAGAGTTTAAATACAAAAAATAGTGTTCCCACGGGCACAGCGAGGGCGAGGTGTGATACAAGATGAGTAAAAAACATTTTGGAGCTTCCATAGAAACAGCTCTGTGTATGTGATACATCTGTCACAATTAAGTGTGAAATATAGAGGATAAACAATAATACTGAAACCTAAATGTAACGTAGAATTATTCACAAAAGAATATAATAAATGTGGAAGATTATAAACAAACCCACGAGAGCTGAAATGACTAAAGTAGAATGCAACACTTAGTAATGTTTCTATAATGAGTCATGCTGGAGGAAGTACTCCATTTTGTTACGTAAGTACAGATACAGAGGTTAAAAGTGACTCAAGTAAAAGTAAAAAGTAAAAGTATCACATACAAAAATCTACTTAAGTAAAAGTATTTAAGTACCTGTTTAAAAATGTACTTTGGGAGTAAAAAGCAAAAGTATTTCACACAAGTGTTCATTTGTTAAAGTTAAATGTAGAGATACTGATTCAAAATGAGTCATGTTTTGTTCACAGTAACAATACAAATCAGTTTCTTAATTTGTTTTGCTCACAGCCGAAGCTTGAACTCGAAAACTTTAGTCAGGATGTTTCCACAAACATGGTAAAAATAAACCCTCAAATCATGTGAAAACTATTTTTACTTTTCAGTCCTGTTCAAAAATATACTGGAGCAGAAAGTACAGATACTACTGCTCTCAAATGTAATGAAGTAAAAGTAAAACGTATCTACTGTAAAATGTACAGATACCTAAAATTGTACTTTACTTTTACTACTTTTACTTTGTTTCCTTCCACCACTGTATACAAGTTATTATTCAATCTTCTACAGCTCAAATCTTATATTGCAAAAAATAACCACGTCCTTGATACATACTGACCCCCAAAAGTATCCATGCTCCATGTGTCATGTACTGAATGAAGTTGATATAGTGACTATCATGACAGGCCAACTGTTTGGGTAAAAATGTTTAGCAAATTGTATAACATCAATATTCCCGAATTCTAATTAGCATAGCAGTAAAAAAAATTGGAATAATCAAACTGGCTTTTTAAACACAAATGATGATCTTGTCTCATCTGTGCTATGAACATTTCCAAACTCATTTACTTTTAGACTTATTCTGCATTCAGATGTGTGTGACTTTTATTCACACCAACAAACTTCCTTAGAGTACTACACATCACACAGTATCTCTGACTTCCTGTTTGCAAAAGTTCAAAATACTCAACAGTGTCTGATGAAAATATGCTTCAGTAAACACAGAAATTTCCCACAAATCTAAACATGACAAAATAATTCAAAGTAATTCAAAGTGTTTTACAGAATAAGAAAGACTTTAAAATCACAATACACCAAATCAAAACATAAATAATCATCATAAAATGAACATTAAAAGAGAAGAGGCAGAATAAAAACCTTTCAGTCATATGCAGCTAAACAGAACCGTTTGAGCCTGGATTTAAACATTGTCAAACATTGTTTTAACTGCACAAAACTGAAACACTGATTCAACATGTTTAGTCCTGGTTTAGTCCTGGTTTAGTCCTGGTTTAGTCCTGGTTTAGTCCTGGTTTAGTCTGGTTTAGTCCTCAGTCCTGGTTTGTGAGAGTCCTGGTTCATGTGGCTCTAACTGGTGTGTGAGATGTTTTCTTTGGTGCTGGTTCATGGAGAGACTTGTTCACACAGATGCTGCTTTGGAAAGTCTCTGAGTCTCTGAGCCACAGGAGCCAGAGACACAGGACACATGTGTGAAGTACTTCCTGATTCTAGTCAGGACCCGAGCAGCAGTGTTCTGAATGTACTGTTCTGTCTTAAGGCTCGTTTGGAGAGCAGTGAGCAGGACGTTACGTCTGGTTTAGACGGTATACCTTTGATTTTTGCAATGTTTTTTAGATGGTAAGAAGCTGCAGATGTTCATTTGCTAATTTGATGTGGCTGTTAAAGTTCAAGCCCTAGATTTCTAGCCTGATTTGAAGGTTTTAGAGAGAGAGAGACTGGAGATGACTGCTGACACGTTCTCAAAAACTATGACTTGAGTCTTGTCTGAGTTTAGCTGGAGAAAGCTGTTTTGTATCCACACACTGATGCAGTTGCAGAGTGAATCCACTGGTCCATATTCACCTGCTGAAACAAGCCAAAAATGTCAAGGAAAACATCAGGCGCAATAGTTGCACAATACAAAAATTTTGCATGCGTATGTCCCAAACAACACTGCATTATCAGTGTTCTCATTCATTTGGGTCGATGGGCCAAAATGAGTAAACTTCTTTAACTAGATGAGAACAGATGTTTGCCTTTTTAATCAGTCTGGGTGCAGAGCAGGTGAGAGGCAGGTGAGGAGGGCACACTCTGAAGTACGGTGCACCCCAGAGTTCGACCTATGACCTACGACCTCTTGACCACTCTCCAGCTTTGATGTCAGTCCAGGGGAAAAGACCCACTGCCCCTCTTCATGGACTGGCTAATACTGCTTGATATTCACTGCTTCCAGCGTGTATGGTGCCATTTTGAGGACACTTGACCATTTAAAAGATACAGTATTTTGTTTTGAATTGTTACTTGCTATGGTCCTAAAAATCAGGCTAGAAATCCAGGGGTAATAATGGACTTAAGAGCCACAGCAAATCAATAACATCTGCAGCTTTTTACCATCTAAAAACATTGCAAAAATCAAAGCCATATTTTCAAAACCAGACTTGGAGAGACTTATCCTGTATTTGTCTCCAGTAGGTTAGACGACTGTAACGTCCTGCTCACTGGCCTCTTCAAACGAGCCTTAAGACAGAACAGTACATCCAGAACACTGCTGCTCGGGTCCTGACTAGAACCAGGAAGTACTTCACACATGTGTCCTGTGTCTCTGGCTCCTGTGGCTCAGAGACTTTAAAGCAGCTCTGTGTGAAAGTCTCTCCATGAACCAGCACCAAAGTACATCTCCCACATGTTAGATCAGGGGTGTCCAAACTATGGCCTCGGGACCAAATGCAGCCCTCAGACCAGTTTTTATTGGCCTTCAGTCCTCCTGCTGAACCGGCCCAATTGATCATAAGCAGAACTTTTAACAGCAAATTAAACTATTACCACTATAACCTCAAACATAACCTTGCAGTGTGATACAGACCTAAAATGAATGTGTTTCAAGCCTTATTACTGCACAGCAGCTCTGCCAAAGCTGTGTATAAAGCACCACACTGCACTGATCACCAGACTGTGGCCTTCTGGTTTGAATATGTTTTGAGATGTGGCCCTCGATAAAAAAAAGTTTGGGCACCTCTGTGTTAAAGCAACATGAACCATCTCACACTCGAGGACTTCAGGGACTCTCCTACTGCTGGTCCCAGAGTCAGGACTAAACCAGGACTAAACCAGGACTAAACCAGGACTAAACCAGGACTAAACCAGGACTAAACCAGGACTAAACCAGGACTAAACCAGGTGAATCAGTGTTTCAGTTTTATGCAACTAAAACCTGGAACATTCTTCCTGAAGATGTGAGACAAGCGTCGACTTTGACTTTTACTCAACTTACTCAAACAGTTCTGTTTAGATGTGCATATGACTGAAAGGTTTTTAGGTCTATATTCTGCACTTTTCTCCTTTAATGTTAATTTTATGATGATTATTTGTGATTATATATGTTTTGTCGTATTGTGATTTTAATGTCTTTCTTATTCTCTAAAGAACTTTTAATTACCTTGTGTACAAATTGTTGCCTTACCTTTTCATCATTCTGAAACCCATGGATGCTGCACTAAATATTATTTAAACATGAAATCTCATTTGTTTTTGGTCATATTGGTGTTAGACTTGTGGAGTTTGATAGAGGCAGGTGAAGACTCAATGTGCATTTTACAGTGATTTTGTATTTGCTGATCCAGCCACCAGGGGGCACAAGCTAATAACATAAAAGACCCAAAGGTCCCCTGTGCACTGCCCCCTGTACAAGGTCAAAAAGGACCATTTTAGCTATGTGTTTTGCATTGGTGGGATGTACAAAGTAAAAGTAGTAAAGTACAGTACTTAAGTAGAATTTTTAGGTATCTGTACTTTACTTTAGTACATTTTACAGTGGATACTTTTTACTTTTACTTCACTACATTTGAGAGCAGTATCTGTACTTTCTACTCCACTACATTTTTGAACAGGACTGAAAAGTAAAAGTATTTTTATTGTTTGAGACCTAATGAAAAGTCTGAGGGTTTATTTTTAACACATTAATAATTTAAGCAAAACAGAAATATACAAATTAAACAGCTAGAAAAAAAACATGCGAAATACTTTTATTTTTTACTTTTACTCTTTAAGTACATTTTCAAACAGGTACTTTAATACTTTTACTTAGTAGATTTTTTTCATATGATACTTTTACTTGAGTATTCTTTTGTTCTGGTATCTGTACTTTTACTTAAGTAACACAATTGAGTACTTCTTCCGCTGCTTGTATTTTGTAATTTGTTTACACAGTGTTTTGTGGGATTCTTGTGGTATTGTTTGTTCAGTTGCTGCTGTCTGGGAGCCATAAACAAACAAACAAACAAACAAACAAACAAAAACAAACAAACAAACACAAAAGCAGTTTGTGTTGGACGTGGATTTATGGTATTACTAGTCTGTCTGCATCTCCAATACTCAAAATGCTCTGTTCCACCTTGTGATGTCATGAAATGGTATTGAATTCAGTCTAAATCTGCAGGGTTTGTGTGTTAAACATGTGTGAATGAAACAAAACACATCTCCAGGTGTGTTTTTGAGGAGGTAACAGCATTAGAACAGGACTTAGAGCTCACAGGAGTCCATTTCATGTGATATGGGACCTTTAAGTCTATACATCTGGCAGATGGCATGCCAGCGTCGGTCTGCATCCCATCACTTCGGAAGCAGCATGAGATGAAAACGTGACTGTATGGGGCTAATATATGCAGCCATATTATTACAGATTTTGCTTCTACAAGCTGTGCACGATTTGTTTCTTTCGTGAGTCAGGAGACACACGGGCTGTAGTTCAAGGTGACTTTACTCTCCACATGAAGCCTCAGGATCATGTGTTCTGTCATGGAGATGCCACTGTTACTCATTGTTTTGTTGAATTAAAGATTTGGATGATAAGAAGCAAACATGTTCGTCTTGTGTTCTATTTATTCTACTTTTTTCCTTGATAGTGACCTCACACAATTGTCATATTGTTTCCTGAAGAAGAGGGATTTTCCAGATCACACCATTGTTGGGTTAATAATGACTGTGTTTCCTCCAAAGTCTCACACATATGCACAGAGCTCATTTTTAAAAAGAAACAAATCTTTTTCTTTCTAATTTGTGCATTTTTATCTTGATTAACGCTGAACCAACACAAGAATCAACACAGCAGTAAAACAGGAGAGCTTTGTGCACAAAAAACATATCTGACATCATAATAACAGTTAGTTTAAACATATTATTATAGAATAGGAAGCTTAAACAAAACATTTATGTTCTAATGGAAGACAGGGGTGGGATTTAATATGTTTTCTTCTTTCCACTCCTTTTTAAGCTCAAATAAGAAGAAAAAAAAGTGAAATGTGCATTAAGTGAACTGGATACAAGAAAATAAATGAAATGAAAATGAAATGAATTATAGTGCAACGTTTTTGTTAGTTTTAGATTTACTTTTTTTTTTGAAAGATTCTGCATCCTTCCAAAGGGTAAACTCACTCTCACTCTCAGTTTGAACCATTTTAAACACATTTTAAACACATTTAAGCCTTGGCCCTTCCTCTCTGTGATTAGCCTATTGATAAAATGTAAAACAACCACAGATTTGGCTCCCACAAAGGAGCCTAAAGTCCCATCACTAAACTTTGCTCGTGCAGGTTTTATATGACCTAAATGAGCTCGTGTGCTTCCGTTGTTGTGAATGGAGCAGGTCCTGGCAGCAGCAGGTCTTCATCACCACTGCAACACCCATCCTCATCCTTTAGGTGGCGCCGGTGACACGCTCCTGTCCGTGTGACTGACCCTGATTCAGCTGTAACCTTGGTCTCTGCTTAATTAAACAACACTTTGAAGTTGAGCTCAAATCGCAGAAAGACAAGGATGGAGTTTATTGTATTTTGTCCTTTATATCCCAAAGCAAAGGGCTGAATGTTAAATGTTTACTTTAAGTGATGTTAAGTGCACGTCTCCAGCTGTAGGAGGATGATTAGTCGCCGTAGGGCTGCGGTCACATGCTTTCAGAGAGCTATCTCATTTTTGGTGAATGAGCGTGAGCCGCGCCGTGTCCTGGCTCTGGTCACAGACGCGCTCTGGCTCTGCGCGGGGCAGGGCGAGCGCGCTACCACAGGACTGACTGACATTTGAAGCAGCCACGTTTATTTTTCTTTTCTGATCCTCGCTGCGATCCTCGTTGCAATCCCGCTGTTGTGGTTTGGTTTTTGACGGGGCGGAGTGCGCGCTTTGCCTGGACTTTTACGCACTGGATTTCTTTTGGATTTGTTGTGAATTACTGAAGCTGCACCCCACAAATAGCTTATATATGGTGAGTAAAGTAAAGAAAAACTGTGGAGCTTTGCGTGCTGAGATAATTGTAGTTGCTTTTATTAGTTAATGCCTCGGTGCGCAGGTGGAACAACTGCGCGTCCAAAAGTCCAACAGCGCTGCATGACTGTTATTTTGACATTAGAACAGATGCAAACACAGATGTAGTCAGCCTTATGTAATTCATTTCTTTGCTCCTTAGGGCCAGCTATGACTTCGAACAGGATCCCTGAAATCACGCACTCCCACTGCTCTCATACACCCACGTCCAGCCACGACACAGAGGATTACCTGCGTCCGGGGGATGAAGAGAAGTGAAATCCCCCCAAACAAAGTGGATGTTTCATGTTTTAAGAGACAATGAGGGAGCGTGAAGAGGCAGAGGCGACAGGAGCGCGCGTCCTCCTGCATGGCGCTGTCTCTCTGATGTGATGTGACCCCTGGAAACTGCGCCTCCAAAGCCACTGATGATGGAGGTCCAGAACTACAGCACAGTCATCGACAGCGGCTTTCTGGACGAGGCACCTCCCAGCAGAGTTTTAACGGGATGCTTTTTGTCTCTCCTCATCCTCACCACGTTGCTGGGGAACACTCTGGTTTGTGCTGCTGTCACCAAGTTTCGCCACTTACGCACAAAAGTCACTAACTTCTTCGTGATCTCTTTGGCCGTGTCTGACTTACTAGTGGCCATTTTGGTGATGCCCTGGAAAGCTGTGGCAGAGATAGCTGGGTTTTGGCCGTTTGGCTCGTTTTGTGACACCTGGGTGGCTTTTGACATCATGTGCTCCACGGCATCCATTTTGAACTTGTGCGTAATTAGTCTTGACCGTTACTGGGCCATATCCAGCCCCTTCCGCTACGAGAGGAAGATGACACCAAAAGTAGCCTATGTAATGATCAGCGTTGCCTGGACACTGTCTGTTCTAATTTCCTTTATTCCGGTACAACTGAACTGGCACAAGGCCCAAACTCAATCCTACACTTCGAATGGTACTTTCCAAGCTCCAGAAAACTGTGACTCCAGCCTAAACAGGACCTACGCCATCTCCACCTCACTCATTAGTTTTTATATTCCTGTTATAATCATGATCATCACATACACTCAAATTTACCGGATCGCACACAGGCAGATTCGGAGGATTTCGGCACTGGAGAGAGCCGCTGAGAGTGCCAAAAACCGGCACGACAGCATGGGCCGCGGCTCCAGCATCGCAGAGTCCGAGAGCTCTTTTAAAGTGACGTTTAAGAAAGAGACCAAGGTGCTGAAAACCCTGTCTGTCATCATGGGAGTGTTTGTGTGCTGTTGGCTGCCATTCTTCATCCTCAACTGCATGGTGCCGTTCTGTGAGAAGTCCAGCGAAGGAGAGGAGGCGTTCCCCTGCATCAGCCCCACCACCTTCGATGTGTTTGTGTGGTTTGGCTGGGCGAACTCCTCCCTCAACCCCATCATATATGCCTTTAATGCTGACTTCCGCAAGGCCTTTGCCATACTGCTGGGCTGCCACAAACTCCATCCAGGAGCCAACAACATGGAGTCGGTGAGCCTGAACAAGAAGTGACTCAGACATCCCTGACTCATCACTGAGGGTCCAAGCTCCTCCGGCTCCTCCGGCTCCTCCGACTCCTCCAGCTCCTCCAGCTCTCTCTAAACGGGGCCAGTCCTTTCCTTACCCCACACTGTATTAGAGGAGGCAGTCTGCATGCACTGTGGAAACTATTCCTAGATTTAATTCGGGACTCCCCTCCGAGTGAAACGAGAGGGTTTTGGGATGGAGATGAGGTTTCAGGAGGCACACGGCCGGCCTTGGAGAGACAGTCCTCTGAATGGGCAGTGTGGACCCTGATGCTACCAGACGCTGCTCTTTTCAATACCATCACACACACGTACACACACACACACACGCTGTCAAAACAAGATCCCCCCTTTGTAGCAGCTTCAGTGCAACAACTCAACTACAAATAGCAGCATTACTCATTGTTTCACTTCCTGTGGTCTTCAAGACAAGCCATAGCATCAACATTATGTTTGTACAGAGGGACCGTGCTGAGTAGACCTGTCACGATAACACATTTTCAAGTACAACATGTTGTTACAGAGATGCAATAAATTAAAGTATGGAACCACTTAATGCCACTGATACAGGAACAATAACCCAAGATAATCCCAGTGAACCATTTTTAAATAGACAGTCTCATTATATTACAGTGACATAACAAATAAACAGCAGAATGAAGCAGTATTTAACCACAGAAGTAGAGATGGATTGATATGTGTTTTTTTTTGTTTTTTTTCATGGCTGATGCTAATTTTTTAGAATCCACAGCAACCACCGGCTGATAAGATTTTTAGGCTGATATTTTGTGGGGTGATTTTGATTCTTTTTCTCAAAATATGTCATTTAAATTTACTACAAACTCCCTTCAAGCCATTTTAAAAGAGACCTTTAAGAGAGCTGTGTTTCACGTTTAGTGCAATTGTCTTTTTGCATTAAAGTGTTAATACAGTATAAAGCTTTTTGTGTATGTTTTAGGCAACAAATTGACCAAAACTAAATATTGACCTGTGCTGGAGATTTAAGGCCAATAACAGATACGTAAAAAAAATCCCAAATATCAGCCTGATATATCGACCAACTGGTATATATGGGTCTATCTTTACACAGAAGTAACTTTTTCAACCCTCCAGAGCTCAAATCTTACTGTATTGCAACTAAAATACCCCAAATCTTCCACTTTTGCAAAGAAAATGTACACACATACGCTCCAAAATGTATAGTTCCAGCTTTTCATATTGAACGCTTAGTGAATACAGTGATTATCGTGACAGGCCTAGTGCTGCGTGCTGTGGGGGCTGGAGTTTTGTGTTGTTGTAGAAGTCAAACACATACTGAGAGCTTTGGGGGTCTCACTCTGTTATAGACACAAACACATGTCAGAGCATCATAACTTGAGATGGAGTCAACAGACACCTGCTGAATAATTCCTGTGCTGCAGCCTCCGAGTCGTTTCTTCTTACTGTTGTATTTTTCACAAAGAGCCGCTGATGACCTCTTTACGGGACTCAAAGGTTTGACTTGTGTTGTCGTGCTTGGACTGTTGTGCTTCTAAAACAAAAGCTTTAATTTATTAACTTATGTTTAAGATCATCTATTTACTAATTAAAGTAAATAATTTAAATATTCAACTTTTGGGGTCTTCTGTTTTCCTGCTCTCACCAAACAAACAACTGCTCAAAAGTGAGACGAGCTGGTCCTGGTTTATACAGAAACATATCACTGGGTTTCTGTGGTTTAGTTCATTGCAGCAGCAGCAGGGGAATGTAGCGAAGTACAAGTAGTAAAGAACTGTAGTTAAGCAGAATTTTTAGGTTTCTGTACTTTGCCTACATGCATTGTACAGTGGATACCTTTTACTTTTACTTCACTACATTTCAGAGCAGTATCTGTACTTTCTGCTCCACTACATTTTTGACCAGGACTGAAAAAAAAGTAAAAAGTACCTTTCACATGATTTGAAGGGTTATTTTTACCATATTCGTGGAAAAATCCTGTGTAAAGTTTTCGAGTTCAAGCTTCAGCTTTGAGCAAAACTAAAATGAATGCACAAAATTCATAAGAAAAATTTAAAAATCGATCCGTATTGCTACTTCTGACCAAAATATGTATTATTTTAATCAATATCACTGCTTTTAAAATTAACACTTGTGTGAAATATGTTGACTTTTTACTCTTAGTACATTTGAAACAGGTGCTTAAATACTTTCACTTAAGTAGATCTTTTTATGTGTTGCTTTTACTTCTATTTGAGTAACTTCTAATCTGTGTATCTGTACTTTTTCTTAAGTAACAAAGCTAAGTACTTCATCTGTCACTGTGCATCAATAATTCAGAAACGTATAACATTACAGCAGTTATTTTTGGCTTTTGTGAACTGAAGCCTATATCTCTATATGTCATTTTTTATTTGTTTGTTTATTTGTTTATCTATTAGGATCCTTTAGCCGTACCTGAGGGCCAGCTCGTCTCCCTGGAGGTCAATGTATGTGTGTTGAAAAGTAACAATATTTTTTATTATTGTCTGAGACCTGCTGAAAAGGCTGAGGGTTTATTTTTTAACACATTCATACATTAAACAAAAATATACAAAGAACCAGCTAGAAAAACCCTTTAAGTACATTTTTAAACAGGTGCTTTAATACTGTCACTTAAGTAGACTTTTCATGTGATAGTTTTACTTTTACTTGAGTATTTTTTGCTCCGTTATCTGTACTTGAGTACTTCATCCACCACTGACAAGCTGGGAACTATCCAAAGACTTACACATGAGGGAGAATGAATAGTCGTTACCAAGTCTATCTTTTATAATTGGTGTGTGTCCATTTAGTACCACACACACGGCCTGTGGTTGTACACATCAGCTCTTGTTTCATGAAGTTATTTCGAAGCTAATCAGTGTGCTAAACAATGAAAATATTCCACTTTCTTGGTGGTTCGAGGCTTGTTCCTGCTCTCACCAACACCAACATTACTGCGGTTACTCTGTGGATTTAGCTGTGGTTTGCGGGAAACGTAGCCCCGAAATCGCTCGCTAAAACACTAATGTCCTTTAACTCGAGCGCTGAGTGCAGATTTTACTGTACACAGCTTTGCATTTCACAGAGTCAGCAAGTCGCCTTATGCTTTACCTGTGTTTTTTCAGGTCAAATCACAAAAGCGGCTTCGTGTTACCGGTCCGGATGGGGTTTAGTGTCACTGGTGTCCATTCAGGATGGCACAGTATGTTTCTTACATTCCAAATTAGCAAAGTACAGAGAGGGAGAGAGGGAGGGGATGGAGAGAAAACAAAAGAGGGAAAAATGGCTACTGCACTGTGGCTGCAACCATTTATAATTGTCACTTGTCGGTTAAAAAAAAAAAACTAGATTGGTTTCATGCAAGGGCAGTAAAAGTAACAACCATAGACTGTATATGTAAATGGACATCGCTAACCTGCTAGCTGCCACGTTCCAAATAAGAAGTGATCATGGGCGCGCTTCCAGCTCCATCGATTATGTAACTGCTGCTGTCAGACTTGTCAATTTGGTCTTAAATGTTCGTATTAACCCGCTCTACATGATCTTGGTGTTTTTATTTCATTATTGTGTCCGTTAATCAAGATATGACATTAATAACAAACAAAGCTTTCTCTGAGGTCGCTCCTGCTAGTGGGAAGAGACGTTACCTTCAACAGCATCACTCTGGATTGGCTCTTTGGTTGCTACGATACTCGAGGTTGGAATTTGGCTCCAAATTCACCCCTATAACTGCTGGCCTCGATGAGCTCCAATATGGCGCACCTCCTGTTCATCATAAGGCAGTGCTCCAATTCAACTTTAGGCTTGTCTCATTGAGCGCCATCACTATTCAGAATTTTATGAGTTTACCTGTTCCTACTCCAAACGGGGTCGAATGTGCAGCCGCGGCGCTGAGTTGGTACACATCAGGCAGTGTGGGGATTTTTGCTGGGACGCTCGATCTTGTACCCTCATGTGAGACTTTGCATCAATGTTCGTGGGGTATTTAGTTGGAATATTAAGAAGAAGAAGAAGAAGAAGAAGAAGAGAAGAAGAAGAAGAAGAAGAAGAAGAAGAAGAAGAAGAAGAAGAAGAAGAAGAAGAAGAAGAAGAAGAAGAAGAAGACGAAGAAGAAGAAGAAGAAGAAGAAGAAGAAGAAGAAGAAGAAGAAGAAGAAGAAGAAGAAGAAGAAGAAGAAGAAGAAGAAGAAGAAGACGACAAGGGACAATGCTGCATTATATAAATCAAAATGTAAAAAATACATTATACACAGTAGAAATAATTGTTTGACGAGTCGAATAATCACAAACAAATTGCTAACTGCTAGTCGATTTATATTGTACTTTCCAGAAGGGTCAGCTGGAGGTCATCTGGAGGTCAGCTGGGGGTCATCTGGAGGTCAGTGATGGTTAGTGCATTTTGAGGTGAACCAACCTGTGGGTCACTGGATCTGACCGCTCTACCAGTGATGTTTATGTCGAGAGTGAGATTTGACCCACCAACCTTCAGATCAGTGGGCAAACGCTCTACAAACTGAGCCACTGTCTGCAGGTCAGTGATGGCCAGTGTTTTTTGAGGTGAATTACACACATACTGGACAGATGCATGCTGGGAAATGGAGATGGGGAAAGCAGATAAGGACACCGAAGGTTAGGGCAGAGTTGAAAGCTCGGATGAACTCTGGGGAATGTTTCCTTCTGTGAGTCATAAATGTTTAAGTCTTGTTTAGCTCGTTTTTACTGTTCTCCTGGTGTGCAAACTTCTTTTCACAATCACTAATGAGGCTCTGCAAATACAGGTCAAACTGGCTAGTGTTAGACTCTGTTCTGTTCATTAAGGCAGCAAAACAGTGTTATTTTTAAAATCTTCAGGTTTTTTGCTTGACTTTAAGTAAAATCTATGCATTTATCTATTGTAAAGACATTTTAAAATAGTATTTAAAGGGGCCATATGATGCTATTTTCTGATCTGTTATAATGTTAACAGACCTGGAGTTGTGTTTTTTGTTTCATTCACACATGTTTAACACACAAACCCTGCATATTTACGCTGAGTTCTTCACTCAAACTGAAAAAACTGTGTCCCACGTTGTGATGTCATCATGTGGTAATACAGGAAGTGCTCTAATGTGTATTTAAACTCCATACTCCTTCACTAGACTCATCTGAATCAATCTCTACTGAACTAAAGGTAAAAAGGAGCTGTTAACTTTAAAACTACCACTTCATGACATCACAAAGTGGAACAGAGCATTTTGAGCTTTGGAGATGAAGACAGACTAATAATAAAGTGTTACTCAAACATGTGTGAATGAAACAAAACACCACCCCAGGTCTGTTTTTTAGGAGGTAGCAATATTACAGCTCTCAAGAGTCATTTTTGTGTAATATTGGACCTAGCGTCTAATATCATGTCTAATGGCAGGGAAGTTCTTGGCTCTGAGCAAAAACTTCATTCACTGTTAGCGTTACAGTGAAACAGATGTAAGAGTAAATGACTGAGTCTATTTGAGTCCACATATTAGAAAACTATCTTTTGAAAACAATACTACATGTAAAACTTGATACAAATGTTCATACCGGCAAATGGACAGATTTATATATAGCACTTTTCCACCTTCAGGACACTCAAAGCACTTTACATTAAGAAGCCACTTACCCATTCACTCACACATTCATTCACCAGTGCACACAGACACGGGGGGCGAGGAGGGTTAAGTGTTTTGCCCGAGGACACAACAACAGCATTCATCTGTGGGAGCTGGAATTGCACCGCCTACCTGTGAGTCACTGGATCTGATCACTCAATCAATCATGTTTATGTCGAGAGAGATTTGAACTGCCAACTTTCAGATCATTTTCAAATTGACATATCCTTTTTTTTTTCTTATTCTTAATTGCAGAAAAGCTCCAAATGCACTTGTTTCCAAAGAAATGGATCAAATTTGAAGAGACACAAAGTAATTCAAAGTGCTTTACAGAATAAGACAGACATTAAAACCACAATACAACAAATCAAAGCATAAATAATCATCATAAAATAATGTTAAAAGATGATGATGTCAGCCTCTGTCTGCAGGAGCCAGGTCCTGTGTCTGTTCATGTTTCAGACAGTTTTGTTCAGCTCTCAACCTTTATTGTTCAAACTGAATAGACCTAATGACCTTTGACCCCGTGATGCTTTCACATGATCAGATTTTAGCCCTGCAGCTCTCCTCCGTGTACCACAAAAACATGCCAGTCGCAAACAAATCTTTCAACTGTTACTTTTACTTATTGAGTTAATCCTAAACTACGTTATTACTAAAAGAAACTGGGATTAATTTGATCAATTCAAGGCAAATATATATTTTATTATAGTGTTTTTATTTTTTCATTTATTTCAGTGATAGTGTGGAATTTTATATGGAGTAAATCTGGTTTTCGGTAAAAAAAAGAACTAAAAGAAGTTAGGACACGACCTCTCTTCAATGTTTCTTTTTTCTTTATAGTATTATTGGTTTAACAGGGACTTTGTGCAAACACATTAATTTCATAAAAGAAGAGATACTTTACACCAGATTTAGCTAAAGCTCATTTCCATCTGCAGTCACCGGGCAGATTACAAACTATTAAAAACCAACAAAATGCATCTAAGTTTCCATCCATTTACAGTCAAACCTGCACTCTCCCATTCTTTCATTTAAAAAAATCACATTGCACATCTCTACATTTTAAACTAGTCAAATATATGCCAAATGCCATATTGTCAATAGCATTATAAGAGAAGACCGGGTCAGGTCGGAGGAGAGATATTTACTCCTTTCTACAGTTTATATACGTGCATCCAAGACAAAACATCAAATATATGACGTAAGATATATGGAATTTTGTAGTAAAGAAAATAAAAAGTTAAATAACTCTATAAAACGTAATATTCCTTTTGCGGTCTTGCTGTTTTGCAAAGGTTTTTAGTTAAATTTTTGCATGATTTTTTTTATAGCGTCTGAATGGGCATTGTGTTCTGCGTCCTGATTGGCTGAGGACTGTAGATCATTGTGTTCTGCGTCCTGATTGGCTGAGGGACTGTAGATCATTGTGTTCTGCGTCCTGATTGGCTGAGGGACTGTAGATCATTGTGTTCTGCGTCCTGATTGGCTGAGGGACTGTAGATCATTGTGTTCTGCGTCCTGATTGGCTGAGGGACTGTAGACCATTGTCCATGAGTCTCCTCCGTGTCTCCTGTACAGTACAGAATGTGTCAGACAAATTTACATAAATGTTGGATCACAGTGTGACTCTGAAGTGCTGTATGTTTGCAAGTTTTCTCCCCGACAAAACCCACAATGTCGATGAAACGTTCTGCACCGACAAAGGCACCGACGAAGGTTTGAACTTTGAGAGAGTTTAAAACAAGAGAAATGTGAGAAAATGTTAACGCCTGTGTGAGAAAAGTGTATAAAGTGTGTGGTGAGGGGTTTTACAGACAAGAAACATATAGAATAATTGTAAAAAAAAATAAAGCTGATACTTATTTTTAGAACATAACCCCCGTGATAAACGAGGGACCACTGTACTACATAATTCCATATATCTTACTTCATATATTTGATGCTTTCTGTGTGTATATGAGATGTATATCTATATGTGTATATATGTGTATATTAGAGTTTATTTTAAGTCTATTTCTTAAATTATTTCTAGCTATTTATCTATTATCTTGTTTTATTTTTTATCTGTTTTTTGCATGTACGATTTTCCTTCTGTTCTATGTGTGCGGTGCAATGCTGGAATTTCCCCACTGTGGGACTAATAAAGGCATATCTTATCTTATCTTATCTTATCTTATATAAAATGTGGAAAATAGTAAAAATAAAAATAAAAAAAAAATACTGAATGAGAGGTTGTGTCCAAACGTGTGACTGACTGGTAGTGTATACATAAGTTATTTTATTTACAGGTATAATGAACTTTTCTATAATAAGCTAATGTAATTAAGTTTGTCCCTCTGGGGGGTCTGTAATATGTAGGTCAGTTCAAATTCTCTTATTTGTTATGTTTAAACTGAATATCTATAACAATCCTGATGTGACGAAGGAGAAAGAAATGTAATTAGCCCCCTGAAGTGATTTATAAACGCTAATATGGGATTCTGTTTGTATTAAAGTCTCATTTTGAACAACATTTTAGTCAAGATAGGATATGCTATGAAAGTGGGGCAAAAATCTTTAAGGGTGCTGTGGGGGTGCATTGACCTTTCTAGGGGACGCTCGGGTCCCTCCAGTCTCCCCCTCTGGCGCCGCACCTGCTCTCGGCCGGCCTGGGAACGCCTTGGGGTCCCACTGGAGGAGCTGAAGGGAGTGTCTGGGGTGAGGAAGGTCTGGAAGTCCCTGCAAAAAGAACCAAACTTTTAATCTTATCATGATTGTAAGCGACTGGTTTTCGACCTCTCAATCTCAAACTACCCCACATAAAGTAACGTCTCACAGCCAAAATGTCACTCTTAACGCAACATCTGCAGGTGTGATCAGCTTTGTGATGCATCGCTGCAATTAAGGAAGTAAAAACCCCAATCTGGAGCAGTGAACAGGCCTGAATATTAACGATGTGACCTGTCCTGGACTCATCTGCCGCTCCCCCTCTTGCCTTTCAAATCAAATATCTTTTCATCGTGACTGAAGTCTTGCTCCTGGGGCTGGAACTTTGACGTTGCGTAATTTGATCAGATGTTTGGGAGGGGGAGTAGATAAAGTCACAAAGACAATAGGTCTGAGTGACTCTTACAAAACATACTGAGTGATGAATGGGGGATGACAGCGCAGTTTGGTTATGTTCTGACGCTTTATTATTAGTCTGTCTACATCTTCAAATGTTCTGTTCCACCTTGTGATGTCATGAAGTGGTAGTTTTCATGTTAACAGCTCATTTTACCCTCAGTTCAGTACAGATTGGCAATTACGGGGCTGAAATGATCCAAATTATTCTAGTGAAGCTGTATAGAGTTTAAAAACACAGTGGAGCTCTATTACCACATGACATCACAAGGTGGAACAGAGTGTTTTCTTTTTGCGAGAAGACCACACAACATGCAGGGTTTGTGTGTAAAACATGTGTGAATGAAATAAAACACAACTAAATCTAAAAAATGGAAAATAATAGTGTTAAAACAAAATATAGGCGTAAATGACTGGACTAAAACAGAGCCAAAATGTCTCTAAATCAGATGAAATCAGGACTAAAATGGCTGAAGTTTGTAACAAAAATAACACGGATTATTTATAATGCTTCAGTTTAATATAGCACTTTTTATGACTACACAACGTCATAATTTCTCAGTCACTCACAACTGGGTGAAGTGTTTTGCCTAAGGACACAACAGCACTGGTCCGAGCCTGGGTGAAGTCATGACCATCTGAGTTAGTGGGTGAAAGCTCATGTAAGTAAGAGGCTCAAGTAAGAGGCAGGGTTAGCGTCATGTTAGCGTCCGCAGCACTTCCTCTTAAAGAAAACGCTTTTATAATAGAAGCGGGTTCATTGATTTCCTGTTCAAAACCACAGAACTGACAGACCCGACAACTTTACAGTGACATTTCACAGTTAAAAGCAGATTTCCATTGTGTTAAAACTGTGTCTCAAAGCTAAACAAACTATTAAAATTCAAATTAATTAAAAAAAAAAGTGACCTAGTTATTTTTATACATAGAGTCGTTCAGTTTGTGTATTTATTACGCCTCAAAATTAGCTTTGGTGTTAGCATTGATACACAAATATAGAAGTGTCTCTGGTGAAGAATTCATTATATTTGTGCAGTTTTTAAACATGTGGTTGTTAGGCCTGTCACGATAATGCATGCGAAGTTGGATTTTATATCGCTGAAGTAAATATAGACGATAAGCGATAATATTAAAACTCATTTATGGAAGACAGGGGTGGGATTAAATAAGTTTTCTTCATCTTAAATAGAAAAAATGTGAAATGAGCATTAAGAGGACTGAATACATGTATACTGACTTCTTATGTTCATTAATCTGCTCTAAATAAATAAATACATAAAATAAATGAAAAATAAGTCGATATAGTAATTATCATGACAGGCTTAGTTGTCAGTGACATCCACCCGCAGCTCCTTGTCCACTGTCTGACCATAACCTCCAAACCTCTGACCTCTGACCTCTGACCTCTAACCCACCCGCAGCTTCCTGTCCACTGCCTCATGTTTAAATATTTATTCATTTTAAAACTGGACAGGAAGTAGTGATGCTAACAGTGCGGTTGCCAAGTGCTGTTGTGCATGGGGCCTATTACAAAATAAGTACAGAGCAGTGGGCGGAGATAAGGGGTAGGTGAAAGCTGAAATTTCCTAGCGTGTGCAGAACAATACAGGATTACACAAACATGCATGAATCAATCTAAAACATAGACTGTATAAAGAAGTGGACTGAGTGAGTGTGATGTCCCCCACAGCGTTCAGCTCCAGTCAAATGAAGCTCATCGAGGCTAGAGCAGGTATAATGGGGAATTTGGAGCCTGATTGGTCAGTTATTAAGGTTCATATCTTGATTTAGGGACAAAATAGTGAAATAAAAACACCAGGATCATGTAGAGCGGGTTAATACAAACATTTTAAGACCAAAATGACGAGTCTGACAGCAGCAGTTACAGAGAGGGGTGATAATTTTTCAGTGCAAAGTGAACTGGAGCCAGAGATCTCCAATAATCACTTCCTATTTGGAACATGGCAGTTAGCGCATTAGCTATGTCCATTTATATATACAGTCTATGGTCTAAATACAACTTTGAGTAAGAATATGTTGAGGGAACTCCGAGATAACACGGGTCAAAAGCTCATAAAAGTACATTTTACATAAAGAATCCACTGGGACATTTGTACATTATCTGTCCTCAGTTCATAGCCATGACAAAATAACTAGTACCTTACCCTTAATATAGTGCTTGACTTTTATATAAAATGGATTGAAGTGACAGAGTTGTGGCGTTCCATCGTAAACAAAGGCAGTGGGCCTTTAAAGCTCGCTGTCTGCGGGTCTCGGCCCGTGTCCTTGCTACTGTGAAAGCTCCTCAAGCGTGCCACGGGACGGGAACGCCAATTAATTTGACTGACATCATTCACAGTGATGGCTGAGGTGGCGACAAGACAGTGAGTGTGTGTGTGTGGCGTGTGTGTGTTTGTGCGTCCATGAGTGGATTGAACGGGTATTTATCACACTGTGAGGACTTAAATCTTAAATCACACTCAATTCACAGGGACCTGCCTCATTTATGATCTAATATAAGATCAACAGCATCATTTAAAGTTCAGACACGGATTGAAATAGGTTACGGTTAGGGTTTAGGTTAAGATTAAGGTTTAAGTTAAAGGTTAGTGTCAGTATCCAGGAAATGAATGTCAGTCACTGTAATTAAAACTCATCGTATTTGAGTATATGAGTGGGTATTTAAACACTGTGAAGAGTTACAATTCAATTAATTCAATTCATGGAGATCTACTTCCTTTGTGGGGGCAAATATGAGACGTATGTTTTTTTTTATTATTACATCAACAGCAGTTTAAAGTTTAGACATCGGTTAAAATGTGTTACAGGTAAGGTTAGGGTTTAGGTTAGGGTTAGGCAAGTAGGGACTAATTTACTTAATTCACAGGGACCTACCTCCTTTTTGATTTATTATAACTTCAACAACATCATTTAAAGTTCAGACATGAGGTAAAATATCACAGTTTAGGTTAAGGTTAGGATCAGTCACCAAGAAACTAATGGAAGTCAATGTAATGCTCCCAAAAAGCATGGAAACCCAACGCTTGTGTGTGCACTTGTGTGTGTGTGTGTGTGTGTGTGTGTGTGTGTGTGTGCGTGTGTGTGTGTGACGCTGGTACCATCACCTGCTCCACTGCCCAATTCACGGACCCTGCAATGTCACCCACAGTTGGTAAACACAGCCCATTCATCACACGTCCTTTTTCTTCTTATTTTTGGCAGCAGAGATCCTCAAAGTGATAGCGTCTTCTCACATTGGCACATGGGAGGGAAGCGCGACATGGGGACTGGGAATGATTCTAATGACAACGCCCGAGGGAGTGATTTACAGAGACACAGTCTTATGTAAGGATCCAACAGTGTAAAAATAAAGGGAGCTCTGTAAATATCATAGGACCTTCTCCAAAGTCAAACCAGTGTTTTCAGGGAAGGAGAGTCTCCCTTTGGCCCCTTTTGTCTATGGACCCATGTGGTTTGCCTTTGTAAAGTTATTAGGGGTGAGCGATACGCAAAAAAATAACAATATCACAGTTTTTTTAGAGCCAGATCACAGATTCGATTGCATCACGATTCAGTCACACAATCTTTATACTGTCTGTAACTAAAGCCATCTGCTGTCTTTAGATCACACTTCACTGTGATTGGTTAAGTCCACCTGTCACTCAATCAGTGCCTTACAGAGCTGACCAATAGGAGAAGTGGGTGGAGAAAAGGGTCTGTGTGTCGGTGAAGGAGAAAATTATGTAAGATAATGAAATTTTACAGTGTATGAGTTAATGTTTCTTATTTGGCACCATAGAAAAAAGTGATTTGTCTGTTATCAATGTCCATATCTTGATTTACAGACACAATAGTGAAACAATAGTGAAACATTTAATACGAACATTTAAGACCAAAATGACGAGTCTGACAGCAGTAGTTACAGAGAGAGAGGACACAGTTTTTCAATAGAAAGTGAACTGGAGCCAATAGAGCAAGAAGCGCACCATGCTCACTTCCTATTTGGAATGCAGCAGCTAGCAGGTTAGCTAAGTACATTTATATATAAGTCTATGATTGGCACGTTGGGCAGATGGTTTTAATTAACTGTGTGTCTTTATCACATTATAATGAAAACAAATATGTTAATTTATAGTGTTTAAAGAATAATTTTTAATCCATACATTTTTTTATTTATTTTTTTTTTTTCCACATTTTTTTTTTTTTTTTTTTTAACCATTAAATAGATTCACTTCATATTTCCATGAGCTTGTGATGTAATACCTAACAAATATAATATAAACCACAGTAGACCAACATACTGTATATAGATAATTTTCCTTTTCCACTGGTTATTAATACTGCTGTGGTTTAGTATCAAAAGGTTTCACAAGACGTCATCTGGACAATGTGTTTGAGATCAAGACCACTGTCCAGATGACAACTTTTACTTTTGAAACCCTTTTGAACAGGGACCACTCCTGGATAAATGCGGGATTACACTGACTCACTCCCAGGATATATGCCTCTATATTTGGTAAAACACAAAACTACAACTAACAGTTTTAATCTGGAACGTACAAATCTAAAAAATTTCAACAGGATGTGTTTTAAATGAAAGGATTAAGCGCTAATCCTGCAGTCATGTCCGTGTGGTCAAACCCGTGCTAAGTGGATTCAGAGGATTGCTTTGCTGTGAAATATATTCTGGTGTGGGAATTGGAGTATGGGAATTATGGGATTCATATAATTAAAACACAAGTAAATAGTTTGAAGTAATCTGTATCCGTCGTCATTAAATATGCATTATTCACAGCTAACATTGCTATGATAATTGGTGCACAGTCTAATGCATTTTTAATACCCAAAGATAAGGATCGTTTAGGGCGAAGCTCGTTTGGTGCTGACAGACGTGAGTGCATTTGTATTGCTCTCAAGCACAGTCCCTCTCTTTGTTCCTGTCAGCTCCACAGAAGGAAACATAAACTCAGATTCAGGATGAAACGCTGACTGTGTGGAGCAGCCAGGACACAGGCAGAGGCTGCAACATTATCACCAGTATACTGCTGGACATAGCTAACCTGCTAGCCGCCGCGTTCCAAACAGGAAGTGACCATGGGCGCGCTTTTGCTTCCATCAATTCTGGCTCCAATTCACTTTACTTTAGAAAACTATGGCTTCTCTTTCTGTAACTGCTGCTGTCATCTTCGTCATTTTGGTCTTAAAATGTTTGTATTAACCAGCTCTACATGACCGTTACGTTGCTCAAAATATAAACATTAATAACAGACAAATCAGCTGCCTCCTTTCCCAGACGTTGCTCCCGCTAGCGTCAGCCACAGGTTTGATTGACAGCGTTGCTAAGCGCCTGCTCCCTGCTAAACCAGTGGTGTGGGCGGGAAGGGGCGTTACGTTCAACAGCCTCGCTCCGGATTGGCTCTTTGGTTGCTGTGATACTCACAGGGGGCGACAGTGACTCAGTGGTTAGACTGTTGGTCCGCCAACCCGAAGGTCGGAGGATTGAGTCCCGCTCGGACCAAGTTCTGTTGTTGTGTCCTTAGGCAAGACACTTCACCCACATTGCCTAGTATGAAAGTGGTGTGTGCGTGAATGATCGGTGGTGGTTGGAGGGGCCGATGGCGCAAACTGGCAGCCTCACTTCCGTCAGTCTGCCCCAGGGCAGCTGTGGCTACAATAGTATCTTACCATCACCAAGTGTGGAATGAACGAATAAGGTCTATAGTGTAGCGCTTTGGGAGGCTCTGACAAGCCTGTAAAGCACATTACAAGTGTAAGGCATTATTATTACAGTCGGAATTCCTAATATGGAATTTAGCCCCAAATTGGCCGCTATACCTGCTCTAGCCTCGACAAGCTTCATTTGACTGAAGCCGAACGCTGTGGGTGACGTCACACTCACTAAGTCCACTTCTTTACACAGTCTGTGGTCACATTTGGACATAATCACCATTACACTGCTGCTGTTACATTGGTCACTCCCAGAGGCTCCGGAGAGAGGACAGGCCTGTGACCCCAGTGTGGGGACAGGACAGAGGAGACAGAGGACACACAAGTGAAGCACACACAGACCACACTAACTTTAAAGCTTATCTCCATGGACATGTTATAGCCCGAAATGTTCCACGGTGGCATTAAATTTAGCCTGGTGGGGTCATCTGGTTGTCTTTATGGGGATAAGTTACAGGTCAGATCTGGGGAAATGTGGGAATTGTAATTTTATAAATGCAAAACAGATAAGTTTAATGCCATACTGTGTAACATTACAGGCAAGTAATAGCATCTTCATAGAGATCATAAGGTATAGGATCCCCCCAGGACAGTTACACTTTTAAACACTTGCTTAGATTAAAATATTTTAATAACATATTAATGAACTGATTTAGTCCTGGTTTGTCCTGGTTTAGTCCTGGTTTAGACCTGGTTTAGTCCTGGTTTAGACCTGGTTTAGTCCTGGTTTAGACCTGGTTTAGTCCTGTTTAGTCATGGTTTAGCCCTGGTTTAATCCTGGTTTAGTCCTGATTTAGTCCTGAGTGTGAGATGGTTCATGTGGCTGTAACATGTGGGAGATGTACTTTGGTGAAGAGACTTGTTCACAAGTAGAGCTGCTTTATTCATTTTATTCATTTAATAGACCATTGCACCTTATGTCATGCCTCTAGTTAGCATTCAAACCCGAACTTCAAAATGATTTATTTTGTGTCTCAAAATTTCTCTGCTCAACCTCTGACATGTGTTGTCATAGTTTAAAATTTCATAATAATTTGTATTACAGTGCCCCCCGCCCATAAAGAGTGAGTGAGTTTAAAATAGATATAATGTTCTCCAGCCGTCTGGGCCTCTTCCTGTGCTTTGTTAGCCAATGCTAATTAGATTTGTACACTCAATCTTTCAGTCTGTAGCACTAAATATGTCAGCTTTTATGAACTGGGACGAGACAGTAAACACTCAATTTGTAATGACATATATAATGACTTATTCTATGTTCATTACACGCTGATCCAAAGCTTCAGCCTGTTAGCCGTCGTGTTCCAGATAAAGTGATCATGGGCGCACTTCTGACTCCATTGACTCTGGCTCCAATTAACTTTACGTTGAAAAACTGTCACCCCTCTCGCTGTAACTGCTGCTGTCAGACTCGTCATTTTGGTCTTAAAATGTTCGTATTAACATGATTATGGATTTTTTGTATCCGTAAATCAAGATATGAACATTGATAAGAGACAAATCAGCTGCCGTCTTTCCCCAAGGTCACTCCCACTTTGATTGACAGCGTTGCTAACTGCCCGCTCCCTGCTAAACCAGTGGTGTGGGCGTGAAGGGGCATTACCTTCAACAGTCTTGCTCCGGATTGTCTCTTTGGTTGCTATGATACTGGCGGTCGAAATTCCATATATGGAACTCAGCTCCAAATTAGCCACTATAACTGCTAGCCTCGATGAGCTTCATTTGAGCCGAACGCTATGGCTGACGTCACACTCCCTTAGTCCACTTCTTTACACAGTCTATGGTCCAGACCTTTTAAGCGTTTATTAAAAGCCCACTCCTCTGACGTCCCTCTTACAGCTGCATGAAGTGACTGACAGTGACTTGGTCTGATGAGCTGTGTGTGTTTTGTTACTATATTTTTAATCTCCTCGGGGAAATCTTTTTTTTTTTTTTTGTTTGTCTCTGTCTGGGGCCAGTTTATTTTTATCTAGGTCAGAGAATAATCCTTCATAAACTGCTGCTCCGTGCACATTTCACAGTCCCACCACAGCGGTGACCTCGGCCGCCGGATACAGGCCAAAGACATATCGTGTTGTCTTTTCCCTAAAATGGTTCGCATCACGTTACATTCCTGTCTCACGTATCAACATCTGAAAGAGAATCAAGTCCACAAATGCTCATCCGATTCACTGTGATTAGAGATGGACAGTTATGAGCTACTGACTCGAGTTGGTGATTTGGGATGCCACTTCTAATGATATGCAAAATAACTCCTTTAGGCCTGTTAATGTCAACATATTTGTGTTATTAATTTACACTTTTGTTCACAAATTATCTCTTAAATCAGTTCTATTGTGCTTGTTTTGCTCTATAGTTATAATCAGTGACACCCGTGGATCATTATGTTGTAATTTGCACATTTTAAATCTCAATATTCATTTTAAAACGACTTAATAAAAGAAACAAGAAAAAGTGCGGTGTCCAGTGGGAGCTGACAAAGCCGTAAACATCATCACAACAAAGCACTGTGGAGCTGTCGGCGCCCCCTATGGATACCTGCACATCACACTAGCGAGCAGCCTTTTTTTTTTCATTTGTCCCAAAATGACAAGGCTGTCGACTCCTACGAGTATCACCGATTAAGAAAATAAAATGGGAAAGTGGAGCAAGTACTCCACAGTGGGCGTGTACCGGTGGAGGTGAAACAGGGTTGACCTGCAAAATGGCGTCTTGAAAATAAGTTATTAAAGATTGCTCAAACATGAATCACTCCAAATAAAATTTCAGAGGGTCAGTGAGCAGAAAACAACTATGAAATGGTCAAAAGCTCTGAAAAGTCCATTTTGCAGAATAGATCTGATTAAAGAAGGTTGTTTGACTGACAGATAACAACCTTCTTTTGCTATAGACCGAAACTGGACGACTGAAGGATTACACAGAAACCTCTTGAGGACATTTTTGGCCCATTGACCCAAAACAGAGATGGCTATGAGAGCGTGGTGGACGAGGCTGACCTCTGAACGCCTGGTAACAGAGGTGAAGTCCAGGCAAAGACAAGAGGAGACGATGATTTAGTTAATGAAGTGTTAAAGTTTGAGGCAGTTTGGTGGCCCCTATGATAAGGTTAATGCTCACTCCATGATCCCTGTGGGGAAATGTGTCCTCGGCAGATGACCCACCCCTCAGTCCCACCGGGGCAGTGTGTCAGTGGTCAGGGACCCAGCGCCAGATCAGGATTTTTGGGATGTTTTGGGACGTGTCTGGAGAGTGCCATTCAGCTCATTAAAAAAAACAAAAAAAGTAGTAAAGTACTAAACTTAAGTAGAATTTTTAGGTATATGTACTTTACTTAAATACATTTTAAAGCAGGTACTTTTTACTTTTACTTCAGTACATTTGAGAGCAGTATCTGTACTTTCTACTCCTTTATATTTCTGAACACGACTGAAAAGTAAAAGTATTTTCATTATTGTCTGAGACCTGCTGAAAAGGCTGAGGGTTTATTTTTAACACGTTCATAATTTGAGCAAAACAAAAATATACAAATAAAAACAGACAGAAAAAAGGATTCAGTTTCAGTCGTTTCTGTTGAACAAAATTCAACTCAAATCTGTATCAAAATCGCCACATTTAAAGCTTTAAGGCCTCAAAACCTGCACAAAATACTTTTACTTTTTACTCTTTAAGTAGATTTTAAAACAGGTACTTTAATACTTTTACTTTTGTAGATTTTTTCATATGATACTTAAGTAAAAGTACAAAACTTTGAAAACAAAAAAACATAAATTGAGTACTTCTTCCACCACTGGTAACAACACATCAGTAATTGTTTAAAAATCATAAACTGATCATTTTAGATACAATATTAGAAAGTACCGTGACTGCATTCCAAATATATGAAACAGATTGACTCCCAAAGGATGCAGTACCAGTAACTCACTCAACACGGAGTATTTTAAAGGCCTGGCACAGCATTTTCCCATGTATCTGAGCAGAAATAGTCTTGACCCAGTGCAGATCTACAGTAAAAGCAGCTCTTAAGGCCAAAATATATCTGCTGCGTACTGGCTACATCTAAATATAAAGTGTTTTATTGTCCAAAAATCAGGAAATTAGTGTAAGCATGCTAGTTGCTCTGAACTTTGCTCTGGAGTTGTGAAAAGTCCTTATAGTCTCATCACTGTGAATAATTAAAATGCTGTGAATGCATAAAGTAAGTGAGGGATAACTTTGGACCACTGAAAAACTGTTGAATGAAGTAGTTCTGTTTTTCATGCTTTTAAGACGGTAAAAATCTTTTTTACCTTTTTAAGTAAAATTAAAAAGTAAAAATAATTTTTAAAAATT
Source organism: Periophthalmus modestus (assembly GCA_019594935.1). Taxonomy (NCBI): domain Eukaryota; kingdom Metazoa; phylum Chordata; class Actinopteri; order Gobiiformes; family Gobiidae; genus Periophthalmus; species Periophthalmus modestus. The sequence continues at coordinate 32,135,369 of JAIEZT010001368.1, forward strand.
ATCATCCAGAGAGAGGAGAGGAACAGCCACAACACCTAGAATCAGGACTTGGCTAAACTACAAACTTGCTAATTAATATATATATATATATATATATATATATATATATATATATATATATATATATATATATATGCATCACTGGTTTTCGAAAAAAAATAAAAAGATAAAATAAAAAATATGAAATGAGTCTGCCACCTCACAATATCTGGCTGAGAACAAAATGGCTGCTTTCCACAAATACTGATAATTCACTGGCTCTTGGTCCAGTTGCGTAACACTTTGACACTTTGGCCCGTCTCCACTGCAGCTGGACATTTGATCAGACTGTGGCCCTAAACTGAGATTAAACTATTTACAGCAACAAGGTGCAAAATAAAAGTAGAGGCTATGATCAGAAATGCTCCAAGAGCAATTATTTTCTGAGCTGCTTTGAAAGAAATGTGCCACAAAAGTAAAAATAAAAACAAAAGTAGGTTAACAGTTCAAAATCAGATACAAAACAGGTTCTGTATTTGAGCAAAAAGTCGCATCCAACTCCTGATTTCACTGCATGTTGTCTGCATCTGCATCTAAATAGAAAAAAAACTATATCATCTGATAATCAGGGAGTGTCCGTTAGCATGCTAGTTGTTGTTAGCTTTACCTTAACAGCAAAACTCTGCTTTGGTCTTCGAGATTCTGTTCTGTTTTCACGTTTTTAAGACATTAAAGGTCCGATACTACACAAAATTGACTCTTGTGAGCTTTAAGTCATGTTATAATGTTGTTACCTCCTTAAAAACAGACCTGGAGTTGTGTTTTGTTTCATTTGCATGTTTGAGTAACACTTTATTATTGGTCTGTCTACATCTCCAAAGCTCAAAATGCTCTGTTCCACCTTGTGATGTCATGAAGTGGAAATTTAAGTTAACAGCTCCTTTTTACATTTAGTTCAGTAGAGATAAGTGGCAATTCCAGGTCTGAAATGATCCAAATTATTCTAGAAATGAAGGTGTATGGCATTTAAAAACACAGTGGAGCACTTCCTGTATTACCACATGATGACATCACAAGGTGGAAAAGAGTGTTTTCCATTTGAGAGAAGAACTGAGCCTAAATCTGCAGGGTTTGTGTGTTAAACATGTGTGAATGAAACAAAACACATCTCCAGGCCTGTTTGTGATGAGGACAACAACATTATAATGTAAATCAGGGAATAGTGTAACATCGGCTCTTTAAAAATCAGGTACAGCTCTTTTAATAAAGTATTTATAGAGATAAAATGGGAAAACAGTGCAGTGGTAGGTGAACGGTAATTCCAATTTAAAAAAAGAGTGAAGGCATGAAAACGAAGGTGGTCCAAAAGGTGAGGGTTTAATTAATCGTAATGTAGAGACAGCTTTCATATAATAGCATTAGCAGTTCGAGCCAAATAGGCCTGTGTTTTTGGCCGTGGGCCGATCCATCTGAAGGAGGAGGAGGGGGAGGGATTAACGGAGTAATAGGACAAACTGAATGAATGATGTCACTGAAACAAGCTGAACAAACAACTCCAACAGTGAGGCAGAGGAGCAGGAAGTGGGCCACGAGACGAGTGCTGTGTCTGGATGGGAATATGGAGAAAACTACAGTACAAGAGAGACACAGAGCAGAGTGAAGTTTAAAAGGGCCTATATCACACAAAACTGACCCTTTAAACCATGTTATAATGCTGTTACCTCCTCAGAACATACCTAGAGTTGTGTTTTGTTTCATTCACACAGGTTTGAGTAACACTTATTAGTCTGTCTACATCTCCAATGCTCTGTTCCACCTTGTGATGTCATGAAGCAATATTTTGCAAGCTAACATCTACCCTTTACCTTTAGCTCAGTAGAGATGGGCAATTCCAGAGCTGAAATTATCCAAATGATTCCAGTGAAGCTGTGTGGGGTTTAAAAACACAGTGGGGAACTTCTTGTATTACCACATGATGACATCACAAGGTGGAACAGAGCTTAAATATGCAGGGTTTGTGTGTTAAACATATGGTTGCAGTTCGATTCAGTACAGCAGACCTCGTAGACTGGTGTATGAATGTGTCTGTCACGCAGGTGTAAACTGGACTCACAGGTGACACAAAGATCACAGTCAAACTCCTCGTCTCGGTGAATACATCAGGTTTATTGGAAATACAGAGTCTGCGTGTCGTCTAGATAAACAAATAACATGAACAAACGGCATGAACAAATGACAATCCAGCAACTCACACTGAACAAAGCGAGAACATATAGGCTACCTCCTGATTAGCAATGAACATCAGGTGTGGAGAAAAACAGGGAGGCAGCAAACAAAGGACTGGAACAGGCTGGGAAACGAAGCTGGACTGGGGATAAACAAAACAGGCAGAAAATAGGGAGAAAACAGGGAGAAAACAGGGAGAAAACAGGCAGAAAACAGGCAGAAAATAGGCAGAAAACAGGCAGAAAACAGGGAGAAAACAGGCAGAAAACGGAGAAAAAAGGGAGAAAACGGGCAGAAAACAGGCAGAAAACAGGGAGAAAAAAGGGAGAAAAAAGGGAGAAAACAGGGAGAAAACAGGGAGAAAAAGGGAGAAAAAAGGGAGAAAACAGGGAGAAAACAAGGAGAAAAAAGGGAGAAAACAGGGAGAAAACAGACAGAAAATAGACAGAAAACATTGACAAAACAGGCAGAAAACAGGCAGAACTGTGACAGAATCCCCCTATCAAGGGACGGCTCCTGACGTCCCAAAATCAAAACCCCAGAGTCGGGCAGGAGGAGGGTCAGAAATCTTCCGTAGGGCGAGGAGCGGGGGCGAGGAGCGGGGGCGAGGAGCGGGGGCGAGGAGCAGGGGCGAGGGTCAGAAATAAAACTGGACTGGGGATAAACAAAACAGGCAGAAAACAGGCAGAACTGTGACAGTGTGGTTCCTTGATGTAAAGACCTTTGAAAGAGGAAAAGCGCTATATAAAAATGTGACTGTTTCACCATTTTCTTTCGCTTTCACCAACTGAAGTAACTGAAATGAGGTGATGAAGCATACAGGCAGTGCTGGATGAAGTGCTCAGTTTTGTTGCTTAAGTAAAAGTACAGATACAGTGGTTAAAAAGTTACTCAAGTAAATCAGAATCAGAAAAGTTTTTTGCCTTGGTCATTGAGCGCAGGAACTTACTGCAGTGTTAAAGTGCATATAAAAACACACAAAAAAATCCCCACACTGAATAAATACAAATACAAATAAGGGCATGTACAAGTTAAAAAAGATATGCTTAAATGTAAAATAAGATAAGATACTTAGAGGTAGAAAAATATTTACAACAGCAGCATCAGAACAACAGTGCAACAAGGGTTATAAAGGTGACCAGTGTTAAGTGTCCAAAAGTATCACATGGAAAAAATCTACCAAAGAAAAAATATTAAAGTACCTGTTTAAAAATGTACTTTAAGAGTAATACGTTAAAGTATTAATGTGTAAATGTAGTGATATTGATTCGAAATGAGACATATTTTGTTCAACAGAAACAATACAAATCAATTTCTTAATTTTTCTTATGAATTTTGTCTATTTATTTTTGTTTTGCTCAAAGCCGAAGTTTAAACTCGAAAACTTTAGTCAGGCTGTTTCCACAAACATGGAAAAATAACTCCTCAAATCATATGAAAAGTACTTTTTACTTTTCAGTCCTGTTCAAAAATGTAGTGGAGTAGAAAGTACAGATACTGCTCTCAAAGGTAGTGAAGTAAAACTAAAACATATCCACCGTAAAATGTACTTAAGTAAAGTACAGAAACCTAAAAATTCCACTTAAGTACAGGACTTTACTCCTTGTACTTCATAACCTGTCACGGCTGCACACAGTAGTAGCTTTAAATAAAGGTGTATTCTGGATACGATCACTAGCATCTTGTCTAAACTCTGCAGAAGTCATTGTGGCGGGAGACACGGTCTGGCAGTGAAATAGGGATCGGTCTGGTTACGTCACATCTTGGAAAAGGAAGTGTTGTCATACTCAGGCCAGTCTTAATCTGCAGGCAGCCCTTAATGACATTTTAATACGACTTACTGCACCAAATTCAAACTAGTATGCACTTGTTTTTGTCTCAGCCGTGGTCCGCAAATAGTAACTAAGGCTTAAGAACACATATATTAATGTTAACTTTATAAATCTGTCTATTTGTCCTGTCTGACTTCTAAATAAAACAAAAGTGTATAAAATTTGGACAGTAAAAATCCTATAATCTCATATGATATAATGTTACATGTTTAGTTTCTGACAAATATAAGAAGAAAATAAAGAGGTCTTTGAAAACTACTGTACTTCAGGGGTGGGTGAAGTACTCAGCTTTGTTACTTAAGTACAGATACAGATTAAGTACAGATACAGAGGTAAAAAGTTAATCACGTAAAAGTAAAAGTATCGCATTAAAAATCTACTTAAGTAAAAGTATTGAAGTACCAGTTTAAAAATGTGATTTAAAATAAAAAGTAAAATTATTTCACACAAGTGCTGTTCATTTGTTAAAGTGTAAATGTAGAAATATTGATTAAAAATTAGACATATTTTGGTCACAGTAACAATACAAATACGTTTCTTAATTTTTCTTATGAATTTTGTGTGTTGCTTTCTGTTTTGCTCAAAGCCGAAGCCTGAACTCGAAAACGTGAGTCAGGATCTTTCCACAAACATGGTCAAAATAATCCCTCAAATCATATGTACTTTTTATTTTTCAGTCCTGTTCAAAAATGTAGTGGAGTAGAAAGTACAGATACTGCTCTCAAATGTGGTGAAGTAAAAGTATTAAGTATCCACAGTAAAATGTATTTAAGTAAAGTAGAAATACCTAAATATTTTACTTAAGTGCAGTACTTTCTTACTTCCATCGCTGCACACAGTAGTAGCAGGATGTTACCACGAAAATGTTATGTATGTGTGTTTATATTGAAACATTACTATGTGACTGTTTTGAACCCTAATCAGATTAAAAGATATATAATTTTAGGGGGCAGAGGTGGGTACAGCAGCCAATAGGGATGGGACAAGATCTCGTTCCACAAGATCTCGCGAGATCAAATGAGATTTTTTCCTCGTATGTTTGCATTTGGATGGGACAAAAAAGTGTTAAACCCTGGAGAGTAACATTTTGAGAAGCTGTGGTTTTAAAAAGCAGTGCTACAGTGACAGAAAAAGTACTCGATAAAATATGTTTAAAGAATGTAAAAGACAAAACTGACATTACCACATGATGACATCACAAGGTGGAACAGAGTGTTTTCAGTTTGAGAGAAGAACGCAGCCTAAATATGTAGAGTTTGTGTGTTAAACGTGTGTGAATGAAACAAAACACAACTCCAGACGGGACCTTTAAACTCACGATTTACACCCAATTGGGAGGGCACCTGGTATAAACCCATATGACCCAAAGGATTTCTGCAAAAACTCACTGAAAAAAACGATAAAGATTTGCGCCACATCCTGACGACCCTAACAGATGCCATTTCAGAGGTGTTTACATATTTAAATGCAGAAATAATTGATACAGAAATTCAAAATCAATAATTTATAGTGCGATAAAAATGTGTTGCTGTGACCACAGAGGCGGGTCGGACAAACTCACAAGAGACTTTCCTGGAATAGAACCAGCTCAAACATTCATTATCAGACGAGCAGAAGCAGCAGAGGAGGAGGATGGAGCTATGCAGGCCACTCTCAATCCTATAGGAGCAGACGGGAGACACAGGGCTATTTTAGGAGGGGACTTGTCAAACACAGACACAGTAGGAACCTTTAGTCGACTGTGGGGCGTTCACATGGGACCAGTGAGCACAGACGGACCACTAATTTGCACCCACGCTAACACAGGTTTTCACTTCAGGGGCAGAAAGATTGTTGGGATTTTACAGTGACACAATTAACCCTGTGTGAAAGAGCTTGTTAATAGTTGATGTAAAGCAGATAGAACATGTTGTGCAGTGGTTTGTGGTAAGTACTTAGACATGAACTCAGGCGGGAGATCATCTGGCTGAGGGGAAATGTAGATAATGTAGATATTTTTTTAAATTGTAAATTCATAATATCATGTTGTTATTGTTAAAAATCTCAATGTTTGTACAGAATCTTAAATATATACTTACGATCAACCGGATCAAGCCCAGGCTGAAACCTTTACTTCATTATATTTTCTTATAGGCGATGATGTGTATGATACAATATAAGACTCTATATGGGTAGTACGGTAGTATATGGGAAAAAATAAAAATAAAAAAATGCAGGTGCTATGAGAGTAAAGTTGTAATATTTGGGCATTAAAGTCACAATTTTGTCTTGCCTTATGAAAATAATTATAGTCATAAAGCAAGGCAAGTTTATTTTTATAGCACAATTTGTACACAAAATAATTCAAAGTGATTTACAGAATAAGAAATAAATCAAAATCACAATACAACAAGTCAAGACATAAATAATCATCATATAATTAACATTAAAAGAGAAAAGTGCAGTATAAAACTCTTTCAGTCACATGCAGCTAAACAGAACAGTTTGAGCCTGGATTTAAACATTGTCAAAGTCGAGGCCTGTCTCATATCTTCAGGAAGAATGTTCCAGGTTTTAACTGCACAAAACTGAAACACTGATTCACCTGGTTTAGTCCTGGTTTAGTCCTGGTTTAGTCCTGGTTTAGAGCTGGTTTAGTCCTGGTTTAGAGCTGGTTTAGTCCTAATTTAGTCCTGGTTTAGTCCTAGTTTAGAGCTGGTTTGGTCCTTGTTTAGTCCTGATTTGATCCTGGTTTAGTCCTGATTTAGTCCTAGTTTAGAGTTGGTTTAGTCCTGGTTTAATCCTGATTTCATCCTGGTTTAGTCCTAGTTTAATGCTGGTTTGGTACTGGTTTAGTCCTGATTTGATCCTGGTTTAGTCTTGATTTAGTTCTGGTTTAGAACTGGTTTAGTCCTGATTTAGTCCTGGTTTAGTCCTGGTTTAGTCCTGATTTAGTCCTGGTTTAGTCCTAGTTTAGTCCTGGTTTAGACCTAGTTTAGTCCTAGTTTAGTCCTGGTTTAGTCCTGATTTAATCAGGGTTCAGTCCTGATTTAGTCCTGGTTTAGAGCTGGTTTAGTCCTGGTTTAGAGCTGGTTTAGTCCTGGGTTAGACCTGGTTTAGTCCTGGGTTAGTCCTGGTTTAGTCCTGGGTTAGTCCTGACTCTGGGCACCAGCAGAAGGTTGGTTCCTTAAGTCCTCAAAGTGTGAGATGGCTCATATGGCACTAACATGTCGGAGATGTGGTCGTAGTCAAAGTATAAACAGAATTTTATCAAGATTTTGTGGCTGACATGTCAAAACCTCAATGAACAACTCACCAGTGTAAAAAGAATGAGACTGAGTTAAAAGCTGAAATAAATCCTGCTTACAATAGATTAAACAACTGTATATTTCTGTCCTTTTAAACATTAACGACAGTTGAAATCATTTCCCAGTGAGTGACCCCCCTGCGCCTCTGTGTGACGCTGAGCACTCATGGCCAGGACACCGACCGTGCTCCAATCCAGACACAGGTGTAGGAGTCCAGGATATTCCAGCAGTTTACAGAGGATAAAAACGCTTTATAATTGGATGCAGACAGCACACAGCGGACTCATTTTGACCCCAAGAGCTGCTTTTACAAAATATCTGCACTGAGCCAAAACATCTGACTTTATTATTACATGAAACTTTCCAGTACAGCCCCTTTAAGTTATCAGCACAGTGTTGTAATCAGGGTTGAAATAAAATAAATCTATGTGTTTGGGTTTATATCATCTAGGCTTTCATTAAAATACATATATGTAGCATTAAAAACTTATCTAAAGAAGAAGAATTATAGGTCTTGTGTAATCATCTCAATCTCTCTCCTACAAGCTACTTTAATTTTATCAATGGCAAACATCTGCGCCCCGTTAACATGCAATAAACCCAACAAAAATCCACTTTTCGAACTCCCCACCAGACTGCATTCCCAAATAAGTCACTGTACACTCTCGGGGCACGCGCTGCACGTAACAATGCCATATGACTCCCATAAGAACTGTCTGCTACTTGTCCAGAGAGGTCAAAGTTCAAAGGGTCAGCTACTGAACAGTTTCCCCGAGGCCTGGAACAGGCCCGTGGATTATTGGGTTTAGGCTCCTTCTGGCCAATACAGGACGTCCTGACATTAGCTTAAAAGTCAAAGAAGATAAAAGGTTAATGGACGTTTTTCTCCAGAGGTTATGCTAACGAGTCACAAGCTACAGCGTGTGATAAACAGAGAAATGATTATTTTTGAAACATAAATGTGACTGGTGGACTTCTGCGTTGTGTTGTCTGTAAAGCTTGTGGTGCATTAAGGAGGCACGGGAGACAGTGGGAACTTTTTAAGGCTCTCTCCATTTAATCACAATAATTGAAAATAGGATCAACATGTGTCACTGTTTATCGGTTCAGTCCAAACTACAGGGGGGAAGATAATGGACAGAGTTAGCATCTCCCCCATTCACTGTACATATACATGGACGTAGCTAACCTGCTAGCCACTGCGTTTCAAATAGGAAGTGATCATGGTTGCGCTTCCTGCTCCATCGACTCTGGCTCCAATTCACTTTACATTGAAAAACCGTGACTTCTTATTTCGCTATTGTGTCTGTAATCAAGATATGAACATTAATAACAAACGAATCATCCCATTCCGTCCTAAATCAGAGGTGCAGGCGGGAAGGAGTGCTACCTTCATCAGCCTCACTCCAGATTGGCTCTTTGGGTGCGTGGGTGACGTCACACTCACTTAGTCCACTTCTTCCACAGTTTGTAATCTCCCCGCACACATCTTCACATGAACAAATTAAAACAATTGAGTTACATCAGAGCCCAATATGAACTTAAATACAAGTAAAATATACTTATGGATGTAAATAAAGGCAAAATAATCACAAAAGGACACTTAAACCAATAGATAGACTGACCTCCTCCCAGTGCTGGATTTACAAAGGGAAGAGGCAGTGGTCAAACCCTGAATTTACAACAGGGACAAAGGTCACGAGAAAAAGAAACAAAAAAACACAGAAGAAGCAAATGGAGGCTGCACAGTAAATCAAATGCCAGGCATGATTGCAATGGTATCAAGCAACAAACTCCCCCAGTCACACACATTCACACATCAGTGTACACAGACACTGGGGGTGAGGTTGGTTGGTAGCGTTTTTGCCCAAGGACACAAAAATAGGATTCATCTGTGGATGCTAGGAATTGCACTGCCAACTGTGAGTCGAGTGGATCTAACTGCTCCAATGTTACCAATATAATTTTTTCATGTCAAGAGTGGGACTTCGAACTGTCAATCTTCAGATTAGTGGACAAACACTGCCATCAATTGAGCTACTTTCGCAGCATATTGTGTATTATCTAGACTGTGTATATA